>JBBMOY010114455.1:0-12492 GCA_037951405.1 Platydemus manokwari | reverse complement strand
AGCCAAATTATTTATTGTGTCATTTTGGTGTCATTGTAGTTTTGGTGTTAATAAATATTTTAAAACAAACTAAACTTGGTCATGAAGCCCAAATTAGAAACCTATCTTTAAATTCTGTTCAACGATGATAAACATAACATAAATACAAAGTATTGTCTAATTTAATTCGTACAAAAATGCAGTGAAATATTTTTTGAATATATATAATTTGAAAATAAAATTAATAAAATTTCCAAATTATTTTATAATAGGTACAGATTAATATTTCATATCCATTTGGTGATAATATGGTCATCGTGAATGGTTTTTACTGATTAATCATAATTATTTTTGTAAAATTCACTTTTATCCAGCGTTAAAATACATATACTTGAAAGCTTTTATTTCTATTATATATATTTACAAGTAAAGGACCGTCATAATTCTAATTAATTGGGCAGTTCTTCAATCTTTTCCAATGATACTTCTTATATTTAATTATATTATGATTTGTGGTCCATCAACATGTAAACGATTTGATATGGTTTGAATGTATCTATTTTATTAATTAGAATGTGTTTGTATTTTTCATGTATTTGTTTTAAATTTATTAATAAAAAATTAATTGGAAATATAATTATTATTTAAATTTTTAATAGATTTCCAGCTTTAACTAATTAATCGGTGTAGATAATGTTCAATAAACTTGTATTAAAAATTTAAAATTCCTAAACAGACCAACTTAATTAATCGAAAATTCTTAAGCATCAAATCTTCGTTTGATGAAATACAAGCAGAAATATAACTTTATGGTGACATGTATCGGATAATAATTTGGTAGAAATTGAGGAACTTAAAATGATTTAGAGATATTTTAAAATAGTTATGATCAATTGTCAAAAATGAAATATTTTTATGAAATGAAACAGAAATGTCTATCATTAAATTCAATAATGATTCTAAAAATTATACTTTTAAAAATATAAATTCTATTAAACTATTGAAACATTATTAATATTTATTAATAACAAGGTTATCATTGAACTTCTTTAAGGTTTTGATCTAGAAAAATATTAATTATTTAGAAGTGACCATCAGTGTATCTTTCATCAGATATTTGATTTCATTAAAACCAAATCTACGGTATATATATGCTCCTTGTTTTCCACTTTCGTATCTTTTCCCACTATTTTATGCGTCTCTGTTCTGCCGTTTGGTAACTTTGATGATTTGTTCTTTGTAGTTGCGACTAAGCTCATTTAAGGATCCGGGAAATGGGCCAAATAATGACTTAAGAGGTTTGAAAAATATTATTTTATTATATTATATATGCGTTTATCTTGTTCAAAACTGATTAGTTACACAAAAATCCCCATATTTTACCATGGGTTTTTTTAATAAACTCGTGGAATGCCATCAGTGAGACTAGTGATAGGTTTTGTCTTCAAAATATATGACACTGCCACATAGACATTGTAAATTGTTGTATCTTTCGACATTTGATATTATTTATACTTTTAATAATTATAAATCATCCTGCAATTAACGATTGTTATAACTGGAGCCACGTAATAATTTATCTCATATTAATAATATAATATAAACAAATGCTAATTTATTATATATTTCACTAAATACATCTGTTCTAGAGAATATTCTGAAATACACAATTTAAGAAATCCTTAAACTTGATGATGTATTTCGATAATTAGTTATATCTTATTTTATATCATACATTAGAATATAATTGATATTTTGATCATCTGATTAAGTGAATTGTTTATCACTATTGCTTTTACATTGTCTGTAGTATAGCATTTTCTGAGTCGATGGATGTGTCTTTGAAATTTGTGGATGATTGAGAATATCAAACAGAAGCTTTTCCCATTGAATTTGACCAATCTGAAATACAGTTGACACTTAATTTCGGAAATAAAAAGATGGAAATGTAAAATAAATGATGTATATGGTCTAAGACTTAAAAAATTATTATACTATTACTGGTAAATAATAATAAAACCATATTATTAGATTATTTGAACTCATTAATTATTTCTGTCGTTACACCCATCAAGACATTATAAATGGTTTATGTTAACCACTCTTTTGCATTTCTCAATCTAGCCATTTTATTATTGAAATTTTTGATCATTGATCTTCGAATATATTTACATTTTGAACATATAACTTCTATTGATGGATTTATTTACACACAAACTCCAATGATTACGTGAGATAAAAGTGAGTAATATGTTGAGGTCTATAAGATTTTTGAATTAAAAAAATAACCATTCAATATAGAAAATTTATTTCTGTTTTAGCAACTTGGTTTCAAAGATCAAAAGTGCTCTCGTAAAATAATCTACTTAGAGACGTCAAATTAAAAAAAAATAGTTTCATATTTCTAATAAAATACATTAAAAAGTATTTCAAATTATGTCTTCTACAAATAAAGCAAAATATATTAATCGATAATCAGCGGTATATAGGGGTATGAAATGTTAAATTGATCAAAAGATTAGTCGTGTTAAAAAATATTAGATTCAGTGTGTATTTAGTATTATTCTATGAAACGAAACCTAAGCTAAAACAGTGAAATAAATGTAGAAATATTGATCTTTGTAAATTCATTGGTATCACGGAGTGCAGTAGATGATTATGAAATTGGGAACGTAATCACATAAATCTAAATCCAGAGCACTTTGATTCAGTGCATAAAATAAAATAAAAATATTTAAATATAATAAAATTGATAAAAATAACTCTCAAGTGTTTTTCTGATAACATTTCTGTGAAGTTCACTTCAAACAGATCATCATTAAATGGTTCACATTCCAGATATCTACCGACATAATTGTAATACACGGGTTGAAACTTTTGCCATTCTATAATATCAAGCAACTTACAAAGATCCGCTTCATCCTGTTTCAAACTGGATCTAGAAATAAATTTGATAGGTCCCATAAAATATCATAATTTATTCTAACAATCTAAGCAAATCACACAGCAAATCATCTGGTAATGGAAATTTAATGTTTTTCAAAATCAATCTGGCCACGGGAATGGACAAGCTGGTAGTTCCAGGTGATTCGACATACCATTTCTGTTTAATTAAGTAGAAATCCATGAAATTATTGACTCTTAATGTATCACGAATTTTTGCTATCAGTTGTTCATCATCTATACTCGGATTAGGATTTCTAATTTTAAAATAAGTTATATTATTAGATTTAGATTATACTGACGTATTGTAAGTAGTTGGTGATTTTGAACCGAAGTGCAATAATTTTAAATTTATTAAAGAAAATATTAAAACATGGTCTTATTTATAATAGATTATTCTTTTGATAAAGATAAATAATAAAATTAAAATACATTTATTATGACTGCCCGGAAAGTACTTTCGATTTTATTCTAGTTATGTATATTGTTAAATTATAAAATTCACATGCATTGAAACGGAAAATCGTTTAAGAAAACTATAAAGCGAATAACAAAATAAAAGTCAACCCAAAAATCAACGTCATATCACATAGTGAGTTCAGTACCAGAAAGTGAAATGATAGATAAATTTTTGATGAACACAAAGCCTGGAAGCTTAAATAAAATGCCTTAAAATATGCTAGAAATTTTATATTTTGATTTAAGCAATATATTAGTGATTTTGCTTTAGAATTTTTCTAACAAAATATTTATTTACAATTTGTTAATTATTTTGAAGTTTAAATTTTTTAAAGTTTATTTCTAACATCCTCACAATATAAGCACGTTCAATAAAAATAATAAATGATGATCATTATGTTCAAGGTGAGTCGATGAAAGCTTTTTCATGATGGTAAATTTATTACTTTAATTGATACTGACAATTACATTACTCTATATGATATTGCCGGATAGTTAGCCATTATTTTAAACAATATTACAGGAATTCATTTTAATATGACTCTTGGTACGCTTTTAAATCGATTGAAAATTGATTTCGAAAAATGAATTGTTAATTAATAGATCAAGGAATATAATGATAGAAATATTATTAATTTGGTAGAAACTTAAAGATTTCGTCGACAGAAAGAAAGATATGTACTAGAAATTGTTGATAGTAATTAATCAATTTGACCGAGGCCTTTTAGCTGATACATCCAAGAATTATTTAAATGATAAATGCCAACCTGTTTCAATTACCGCTAGAAATTTTTAAGCATGTTATGTTTTTGTAACTCTCAGCGTAGTCCTGAGAATTTATCATCAGGATTTAATTAAAGTTACTTATTTTAAAATAATTTTACCTCACACAATAGAGTCAAATCGACCTTGAAAACCTTTTTATGGAGAAAGTAAAACCATATTACGGAACAAAGCAGATAATACTTTGTTAAATAAACTTATGTCATTGTATCAATATATTTTTAGCTTTTTGTAGAAGAGCCAAAAGTAAATTTAATCAAAATATTTAAACAAATTAAATATCTATATATTTTCTACTTAATATGATTATTTAAAAATTAATTAATTTTAAATTCTTCAGGACAATAATAATAATATAACAATACTAAATAATATCGAATACTTGTATGTATAATAACGTGCCAACGTTATCAGTTCTTGCAATGATATTATATCGTCCGCAAAGTATATTTTAAATGTCTCCAACACCTTATAACTAATAAATCCAGAACCAGAAGGGTCTTCATTTTTAAAAAAGTATTCTAAATCACTTTTTGAATTAATCAAATGTTTCCTTAACTTCGTTAATATTCTTTCAATGGAAGAATAAATAAACTAAAACAACAAGATCAAATCAAATGTGCAACATATCTAAATACCTGGTGACAATTTTTCTCCATGTATGTCAGTGAATAATCATCAGATGAAAAGATAAATAATGGAAAACCTTTTATGAAAATGATTGCACCGATGAAGAAGTTCACAGCTTCATAATATTCCGGAATAAATTCATTTTTCCATTGGTTTCTCGGTCTTCTGTGTCGATCTCTTCGAATAAAGGCAACTAAATTAAAAGAATTAATTCATATTTATTATACATGATTTGCTAAAAAATCTTCAAACAAACTGAAAAGTCACGACATCCAATTGTATTTAAGCTACAATGATTTAAACAAATTTATATTTCATAAAAATCTGATTCAAAAATTTTTCAAATATAATTTTATTTTAAAATCCTCAAATGAATATAAGAGTTATTAATTAATATTATCTATTTAAATTTTTTTAAAAGTATGTTAAATTCAAATACACGATTTCATATTTTACAATACTAAAATCAAAAATTACCTGTATAATCCTTTGATTTTTCTTTAATCAAAAACTTGTCTTCTTCAATACAATATGAAATTATAAAACGTCTTTCTTCATCAAACTTTGTTTTGGGATTGTCAATTTTAGCCAGAAAGTTCAAAAACAACAAATCATCAATCGTTCTCTTACTGTTAATATATTTCTTTTTAGATTTTATTATTTCAGTCGGACGTATGCTTAAACAATTCGCCAGACTATCTTCCTCTGTTCCCCAACCATTGTACGGTGGGATGAGTTTGATAATATTCTCACCCTTTGGCCAATATTGATTAATGTCAATTGACTGAAAATCAACTGAATTGCTGTTAATATATTAATTCAAATTATTAAAATAATGATAATTATTAATGTATTGTTATTTTTCATTTAATTTAACGATATAAATATTTAATTTATAAATATATTGTTGTCCTTGAAAGGTAATAAAAATATTTTTTAACTACTAAGAAATATAAAAAATTGGCTTAAGTTAAGAAACGGGTTCTTTGACCCAATTTTAATGTAACGAATTTTCGGGCATTATTTAATATTATAATTTATCTGTAATAATAATTTAATGAAATTTTTATAAGAAATTCAATTTTAGATGACAAATAATACCTAAATTCAATCATCAAAACAGTGTCTATGTTGATAACCGAAATTTTGAAGACGCCTTTACAATCTCTAGAAATCAGTTTATATTATGGATCCCGGTTTCACTCATCTACAATTAAAGACAAAGTATCATTGTAAATACAAGATTTCTGTATACTGTGTGATTATTGCTTTTTGAGTTGCTGCGCCTCGGTTTTTTGGACTGGAAATGAGAAGCACTTCTTCTGAATTTATCTTCCAGTTCTCCGACGATTCAAATTACAGGTCTTCGAGGTCCGTAATTAAAGAAATTTTGTAACTTAATAAATTTTATTAAATTCTAAACAAAGTATTTAATATTCAGATTAGTTAGGAGAATTTCTAAAATTCAGAAAATTGTTGGAGAATTAAAAGAGCATAATATTAATTGCCTTCCAAATATATTTTCAAAATATTCGCAATTTTTATTAATACAAATACCAAATCATTTCTGAAGAACTGAGAATGTACATCTCTACACAGTCTTTTATCGACGCAATATTCAAATTTTATAAATATAATGCAAATATACTTATTAAACATAAAATAACTTACAAATCCCAAATTTTTGGCGATAATATTCTTTGGTAAAATCATCACAATCACAAAGAAGAAATTTTCGCCCATAAACATTGATATATTGACCTAAAGTTAGATCACCTGCTTTGTAGAAAATCCCGGTGTTTTCACTGAGCTGGAATAAAACTTTAATTATTATTATTTCATCACTATATTACACTAGAGGAGTCAGTAAGTTTATATTGCTTTGTGCGTGTTTTAATAACATTTAGATAAAATGGATCTGTTAATTGACCAGGAAAATTTAAGCTGCTTGAAACAAAAAATTTTGGTAATTTCTGACGTTTCAAAAATACTTTACTATCTCGTCCGCAATTCTGTTGAAGATTTTCCATAATTTCAATCGTATCATCCTCTTAATAAATCCAATTAATATTTTCAATAAAAAACTACTTTGATACCCAGATAAAAATATAAAGTCATTGATCTTGGGTCACTATGAATTTCTGAATTGTTCCAAAAACAATAAAATCGGAGAATAAATCTGCTAAAATTCAGAAAACGACTCAAACTGTCATTTCGTTTATAAAAACCTTTCCCCTTTTTTTCTCTACCTAATAACTAGGTTAATTAATTTAAATTTTATATCTACAAATCTTAAGTACTTTTGATTTGAGAGAATCAATTGGATCGATTGGCGCTTGTATGGGATGACGTATGTCAACCCCTAATCGTCGCAAAAAGTTATTTGTAAACGGATCACAAGAGATAAGTTTTATATATTTGCCACAAAGTTGAAGAACTTCACCTATGTTGAAATCATAAATGTTATAGAACAGGTGGTCATTTGGAGGTGGTTTTAATACTTTCTGGCGCCTGACCACAGTGCCTGATATTCAATGAGATTAATCCAGAATTTTTTCTTTTAAAATACTTTAATGTCAATAAGTTGAGTAATGAGAGATAATTATTCCAAATGAATGACTTGTATGTTCCACAACATCTGCAAAGGTAAAACAAAGCGCGCAATGAGAGCCGTTTGTATTTTTTTATTTATTGCAGAGTCGAATAATTATTTGATTAAATCATTAAAGAATTTTACTTGCTTTATGCAGTATACAAGGTAAATATAAGATTAAATGAAAATTCTTTGAAAAAGTATTTTACAAGCTAACATTTTATGAAGAACTTTGTCAAATATTCTGAATCTGAAATATAATTTGTTAAATTCATTTGTATCAATTCTGTATGAGCGATGTTCTTGCCAAATCCAAGATTTTCAATTCATAAAAATAAAATTTGTCTAAAGAAATCGATTAAGATGCTTACTATGTTTCGGTGAGAAATTTATACTTATTATTTTTCCAATATTTTAAAGCAGTAGAAGAGTTCTGTTGCAATATTAATGTAATTTTTGAGTGATGCTAAATATCGAAATTAACCATAATAAATTGTTGATAATTTGAATGATAATTTAATACCGCAGCTAATAATTTGTGGCGGATACCGTTTTCGATGATTGGATTTTGAGTTTTAAGAATGAACCTGGTTTCAGATTTTCTGATGCAAATTTTTGTGTGATTTGTCTTCATTTTGTTATTTTATATAATTTTTATTTCAAATGTTACTGTACTATTATTAATCAGTTTTATCCTAAAATTTTGTAGTTGCTTTTTGTTTATTGATATGTTGCTTTGTCTAGACCTCTAGTTTTCATATTATGACGTGTTTGAAAATTTATATAATTATTTTTATGATACTGTAATCGATATCAGAGTATATTATTAATTAATAAAAAAAGCATAATTTGAATTATATCTTGCTATGAAGAAGATATTTATTTCATTTAAATAGTATTTCATATGAGAGTTATGATCTATTACGGGGCTCTTCATAGTAATGAAAAATAGTAGTCAAAGTAAAGATATTAAATATAAAATAAAGCAATGCAAAACAATAAAATATATTTGATTAATTGAGATGAAATTTACAAATCTAGAATGTAATGCTATTGTTTAAGCACAGAAATCTTAAAATAAAAATAAATGGGTGCCGCTTAGATGCTCGGACAATTCTCTCATGAGCTTCTTATTAGATTTTAAAAGTTCGCAAGGCTAGTACAGGCCGTGAGTTAGCAATTAATTATGAGGACGATCATGAAAAATTTGCTCATTGTATAAAATATTTAAAATCAAATACTATAACTGAAGAGCTTCTTGTAATGAGATTCGATTAAAGAAATCGTATCTGTCTGAACTTGGTTGTGGTCAATAAGTGTGTCAAGATCATTGTCAACAAACTATTGTATAATCTGGTAAAAGAAATCTACAAACTGGTAATGTGTTATTTTATTTGCACATACTACAGAGGTGGCCAACTTTTGTGTACGTAAGATCGACTTTTCATTTGAATAACATCTCAATAGATCGACTAAAATTGGCTTCAAGATCGACCAGTCGATCGCCATCGACCGGTTGACCACCCCTGACATACCACTACTTTGGTTCAATATTTTGAAATGAAAAATTTTAGTTTCATATAAATTAAAAATAGATTTGTTGGCACTAGATTTGGATTTTATATTAACAACGATGTCTATTACTGTTAAAGCTATTTCTCCTTAAATTTTAAAAATCAATTATTTTAGTAAATAGAATCTACAATTTTAAGGTAACACAATCTTCGTAAAACTATTTGTGAAACTGGAAAGAAATTCCTCAAACTTCAACTATTGCCACATATAGGCCTTTAATTGCAACTGACATTTTATTAATTTATTATCCTAATTGAAGTGAATTTAATGATGAAGAGCTCAAAATAATATTGCATATGGAAACATCATGTACTAATAATTCTCATAGATCTGTATCTATAAGATCATCTGTAAAAATTGTTAGAATTTCTGAAAATTAATAGGAAACAACTGTCATCTGACAAGATCAATGAGATGTTTGACTAATTTTTCACATGGATTCTAGAGCACTTGCAATTTTATGAGTCTGAAAGTAATTGAAATAATCAAGACATCTATTGAGTTTAATTTAAATCGAATGCTACTGTGATATGTTGCATTTACTATCAATAAAATCAACGAAATCAAATCGAAAATAATTCAATAAATACTGGAGACTTTTCTTTTTCGATCTTTTGGTTTGATTTAAACTTAAACAAGCCCTGATATTTAGCTTTCATCTACAAATACCCATTTATTAACAAGCAAATCATCAACATTGTCATTCGATGTGTCGTGTTAATTTTCATACTCTTCACATTTTGTCAATGGATTAATGTTTTCCATATTTTATTGATACACCTGGTCTTTATATAAGCATTCATATTGCAATCTATTATTTTGCAAATGAAATATAAAAAACCTAGTGATCGAAACCAATAAATCAGTCCAAGTGTACAGAAACTAAATATCTGATACATGTGCATAGAAGAAGGCTTAGAAGTTAGTATCTAAAGTGATTATAAGTTAAAATATTTACAATTATTTGCCAATGATTTTTAGAGTTCATTAATTCCTTAATCTTAGAATTATTTAATATATTATTCATTTGCTCTTTTGACTAATATTTATCAGTATAATATTATGAGCAATAATATTGATGGATCCCTTAAACAACCAGCTAATCTTTGACTCCAAAATTGTAAACTAATATTGTATTCGATCGTATGCTGATTCGACAAGCTTTCCAAAATATCAACCAAAAACTTGGCTTTCTATACATCGATTTTTATAATCAAGATCTTTGTGTAATATTTTTTGTATCAAGTTGTACCATATTTTGATTCGATCTTTATTTTTTAATGTTCCCATTGGATATTTAAGTTTTTTGGTGTGTGTGCTATAGTGTCGTTTACCATCTGTGATTGGTTGGTTGATATGCCTGTATGGTTGTGTAGGCATGCAAATGTTTAAAGTGCTTAAGCAAGAGTTCCAAGGTGCAAATCGGTTTTACTTTTTTAAAAATTTCATCTCACTCAACAATGTGGTGACATGTGAAGTTTAGCTTGCCTCAGAATTTTAAGATTATAGTATAACTATTCAATAACATCATATTATGTCAGGAGCAGTTTTATCAAATACTATTTCGAGATTATTTTATAATTATAATTCAATGTATTCTACACAATCTGTTTAACAGAGAATTTCATTTAGTTTATTATATTTTACTGTGAAATTATTTTTATCAAGACGCTTTATAAAATTTTATTTTCCAAATTTCTTCCCAGCAAATTATAAAATTATTATTATCGAAAACTTTCGTTTGAAATCAAAGAATAAAATTTCATTTTTTTCTATTAAGAATACATGTGAATTTTCAATCAAGGACAACACTGTTTTGTTGGCACAAAAGAACACGCTTTTATTGCAGATGAATCTCGGATAAGCTCTATTGTATCAGTGACGTTTTGTCACAATTGGAAAATAAAATTTAGCCATTGTATTTTGAAAATGAAATCAGCTTATGATGTAATTTTAGAAACTAAAACATCATTTAGAAATTGAAGATAGAAGGCCTTGTGTTCACAGTTTAATAATTTACTAAGAGTCCGAACGCATGGTAATTTTATTTTACTATTGGAATTAAGAATATGCCGAATATTTTAAATTTTGTTACCTTGAGCATTAATTCACGTTATAATAACAAACACATAACTTATGGAATCTCAAATATCACCGTGATAACATAGTACATTACCATAGTAAAATGGAAAATTATTCAAAGAGAGTCATGAAACCTACAAAATTTGCATTATATGTATCAAAATTCGTTCTATCTTTTTACAGAAAATTTCAATAATCGATTTTTTATAATCACTGGATTATTCTCGAATACTTTCTATGCAATTTGCAAAAACATTTTAGCATATTAGGAATCATTCGTGGAAGCGAATTATCAATATCATCACATTGGTACTATTCACTAATGTTATTTAGCGACGTTAAAAATATTTTTACCCTAAGCACATCAATTATATCAATCTTCGACATATATTTATATGTCGATGGAGAGCATCGTTAACTTCTTTCAGTTGATTGTTCCCATTCTTAAGATCACCAAACTTATTTCTGTTAACATTCTAGCATTTGTTAATCATTATTATATCGATCATTTTTTGTATTGATAATTTAAATTTACATGAAACCCATTAATGTGGTTAGTTGTCAGATCCTTTATAAAATTCTCAGTTATCAGACTACTAACTTCTGATACTTAACGAATGACAAATCATAGTTAATAACTCATTGTTTTGAACTTAATTTTCACCAAAACAAATAACCCGTAAATTCCATTACTACTACAAAAACATTGTCCACTTATTATTATAATGAGCTCGTGAAAATATTTTGTAATTGTAAAAATAATTTATAACATATTAAGAATTACAAAAGGTAATAAAGATATAATAAAGATATCAAATAAGAAAATACATTAAATAAAGAATTAATTAATCAGAATAAATGCAAGTCAATTACAAAAGTTAATTTATCATAAAATTTACTTAAATAAATAATGACTGCTTAAATTGGGCTTCTGATTAACTAAAAACCACTTAGGCTAAATTCTCTAGTTAAAGAGTTAAATAAAAAACCACTAAGGGTAAAAAATTCAATTTAGGTGGTGTCGACTTGTTTTCAGTAAATAATTAATATCTCGGAAGAAGACTATTTTTGCACATCCCTGAGTTGGTGTTAGAAACAGGGCATAATTACCTAGGCAAATAGTTTAACTTTGCCATTTCAATGACGAAGAAGAAGACGAGTCAGCAGTTGTATTTTTAATAATTTATAAGAGATTCTCATCTTTGTTTGTTATAAATATTGCAGTGTACAATATGCATTTTTCCAATAATAACATCTGAATTACAACATCGATAATGAAAAAAACTCCCATTTAGTAATTAAAATAATAATTATTATTATCACTATAATAGTCATTTTTGTTACTTTTATTTTTACTATCATCATCGTATTGTAAAACTCATTAAAAATAAATTTTCCGTTCAAATTAAGTTAAGGTCAAGTTAATTCTAAGTTATTTAATTGAAAGA
>JBBMOY010113344.1:0-12494 GCA_037951405.1 Platydemus manokwari | reverse complement strand
TTTTGTCATCGACATGTAAATATTAAAGTTATAAAATTAATTGTCTAGCTATTGTAACAAATCGATAAATTAAATAAAATATTAATATATAATCATATATTATTAAGTCTAAATAGAACAAGAAATAAATGTACTAGCAAATAATGACCAATATAAGTAGAAATTTATTGATAACAATACAATTTTATCCAATGAAATAAAATGGAAGACAAAAATTAATATATTTATAAAACACAATACAAATATAAGAAATAAGTGCGAATACATTATGGGTTAGTGCCGAATTTATCATAAATAACATTACAATGCAAGCCACAGATATGCAGAATTTGGAGTTCTGTTCATGTATTTAAAACACTGATTAAAATCATGACAAATTTTTAGTAATTATATATAAATATAAATATAAACATATAAATACTTGATAATAAAAGATCAATGTCAAATTTAAAATTAAAAAAACCAGGCATTATAATTTCATTTCTTTTCCAATTCTTGCATTTTCCTGTGATGTCTAAATGGTAATCATAATTAAGCTTGACAAAATAATTGGAAATTAAACTAAGTAAACCTGAAACCGTATCTTGTAAATAATTATAGATATAATTAATAATTTTAAAACAAAACGGATCCATATCGTGTAGTTTATTTTCACATTATTTAAAAATAGTAAAAGAATGTGTAACTAATACATTTTGTCATTCAAGAAAACAAGATTTAAAACCATCAAATTTTTAATAAATTTGGTTAAACTTAGGAAAAAGTGTTTATTGACGTATTTCGTAATAATGAATTTTCGTCCATGAGAAAATTATAAAAAATAATTTTATATACGTTGCGATGCTTGATTTATTTGTATCATTCAATTAATATCTCATTTTTTAGAATTTCAAACAAGGAGAAAAAATATAAATGATAAAATTTGTATAATTTGCAGTACTTTAATTTAATTTGTGATTTATCAGTGATTTTTGAGGAATATGTTGACTCTACGGTGTCAGAATTTTTCTGTGGAATTGTATTTAATCACATAATCAATCATGGAATAAATGACCGAAATTGGAATCATGTCTTGTTCTGATTCAGATGTTGTCTAAATACGTTATGGATTGAGATATTATTATCAATAAATTATATTTTTATCCATTAGATTATTATTTTAAAAATATTTAATCTTGACAGTAACATGAGAAGTTGTTTGAAACATTTATTGAAAGCCCAACAGACAAAATAATCAATTCGTTACTTTGTTCATGTCCTTTTCGTTCGATATACTTCCACATTCCTGAGATGATCCTTTACCAAAACTAAATAAAAAGATAATCTTAAGATTCCTGATCACTACTGTCACATATTTAATTAACCAATAAATAATGGCAATACCAAAATCATATTACGATTCACATTATTATGAACTCATTATTTATCTCAACCATAATAATAATTATCATCATAATAAGAAAAATGAAGGCACTCTGTTATTTTATTGATCAGCTTTATTAAAAACAAAAAATTGGTTTAAAAAAATATTTATTAGTTAAAAAAAATATAAATTTACTCATCGGATCTGCAGAATTCTTTGTGTAGAATGTCGTCATCAGAATTCCATTCGTATTTTGTATTCGATTGTGATTCCATTTTCGTATTGGTAAGACGATTACCAATTTATGAAATGATCCACAATCATTCTTATGGCTGTAAGATATTTTATATAATTATTTTTACCAGTTCTAAATATAAATCAATCATAATTAAAATACAATCGACAATCAAATACAGTGTCAATAATCAGGTAAATTATGTATATTTATAATACCACGACTAAGATGTTACAAATAAAAATTATCCACCCTATTTAAACATATCTCCAACAATCCCAACTTTAACAATTAAAAAATTATTGAATCTAGTAATAAATTGAAGCCGAAATAAAGTTAGTGAAGTTAGAAATGTCTAAATATGAATGTAAGATTGTTGTGCAGGATAAAATGAAAATCATTCAAATATATAAGTAAAATACATTGACAAAAACTCGATAATAAAAATAAATAATTGCAACCTAAGAGAAAAAATAATTCACTTATCAAACAACTGCTACGTTCGAGCCTTATTGATTTTCTGGTTTTATTTAATTCTTTTTGACATCAATATTGTATTAATCAGTCTCTATGAGCTCTTGATGAAGGCGGCAGGTGTGATCTACCTTATTTTGTTGAATCTTCACTTCATAACTTAATAGTGTGAAGACAATAGATGCGGCAATAATGATATTACTTAAATAGCAGTCTCAATAAATGAAACCTTTTTAAATTTACTAACCATGTTTATACCAATAACATTGAACAATGACCTATGATCCCTATTTAATAAATAACTAAGGCTTATTACTACAAATGTTTATTAATAATTGACACCGATACAAATTGATTAACAATGATAAAATAAGCACTCACCAGTGGAATTAGATGCTACACTGTACATCAACTCATAACTAATTTTAACAACTTCTCAGACTAAAAAGTTTATTTGCTCCACGCTTTTATGGAAAACCATTTACCGAAAATATTTGAGATACAGCTCGATAATATGAAAATCAAATCACATAATATTGATCAGCAGTTTATATAAATGTATATTACTGTAGGGTCTTCCAGTAAATATTTGGCATTGTATGGTATTCTATAGTGCTGCTCTTGAATGCAGAATTATTTGTCTTCTTCACGTATATAACAATCGATGTAATATGTAACTGTGACTTCAATAATGTGTTATTGTGACTGCTGCCTTATACATGATTCTCTGCTATTAAATATATAATACAGAGAAATATTCTCTCTGATTAAATTTAATCGACTGAATTAATATGCGCGATAATATATATAAATTTATTTGTCGATGCATTTGCGCGATAATATATTGCGCGTTGTTATTTTATAAATTGATTTATTACTTAGGAAATTAATGGGTTTTTCTTCAATGTGGTTGTTCAGGTATTATGATTTTGGATATTTACAGATAATAATTATTATAAAAACTAATATATTATGCCATTTTAAGCCGATTTCACTTAAATATTTTGAGAGTTGCTAATATATAAAAAATACACACTGATTAAATAAAAATTAAAACAATAAAAATTTGTCTCTGCTGTATAAAAATAAGAATTTCACTGTTTCAAAGTAAATTCCAGTTTATTGAATAATAATTGTAAAGAGTTTCTATGAATGATTTATTGCTGCCTATGCAAGGCAGTGACCTCAATAAATTGCATACAAAGTCATTCCACGGTTTACATATAGAAGTACGATAATACATAACATCATTATTACAATCCAGCGATAGAGAGATACATCAAATACATAAGGGATCTGAAATCTGTATATGCCCAGCACTTTTATAGTAATTAATCCTCAGCTCTGAATCACCACTTTCTGTTCTACCCTAGGTCTCGAAAATAGTAACGATCTGAACAGCTCATAAACTCCTATTTTGCCTTAGACTCGGACTTTAGAACGTCAGAATATTCAGGAATTATAATAACCATACTCTGTTTTGCCATAGGCTCGAGTATAGTTTTTTCCATCTGTCATTCATTGAGTTACTTTGATTGACTGTTTCGCAGCATTTAAGCTTGGTCAATTGGGTTCCATTGAGGCAATAAATCTTTCATGATTTCTTCATCTGCAGAAATTAAATCCAGAAAACGATTAATGAAATAATAAAAATACAACCATATGCCACAATTGAATTATCTGAAAAGCTAAACTGTTTGCTCGACGGACTGCTGGATCTTATCCAACGCTTTTTGTTTTAGCATTAAGGCTTTAACAGCATTAGAGGAGGTGTGACATCTCCTGTAGTGTAATGTAGCTCTGAGATGCCACATTTTTCGGAGTTTACATCAGTGCCTGGTGAGATTGATAACAACCTTTTGCAGCACATGTGGTTAAAGGTATTAACTCACGTTCGTGAATTTTGGAATTTCCTCTAATTGGTAGGTCTGACACTTCCTTCACGTTAAGAAGCATCTCCGTTCGATGGTAATGCCAGATCTGTGCGGATTGTCGTTTGAGGCTCAAAAAAGTTTTGCAAGGGTCTTTATATTGACGTCTGAGATGCCAATAACTTTCATAACGTTCAGAGTTTTTTGAGGAACCGAGCCTAACGATCCTATCACTGTTGTGTGAACAGTCACAGTAGAATGGGGTTTATATTGTTTAACCATTTCTCAAAGTGGGACATAGTCTGCAAGGTTCCCGTATCTGCCAGAGCCATCAGTCTTTCATCATCCAGCGGACATTTTATATCCATCAGGAATATGCGTCTACTCATATAGTTCTCAATATATAGATCGATTCAAAGTTTTGAAATGGTATCATATCCTCTAAAATATGGTACTGTCTCATTTACATTGACCATCAAATCATGTGAGTTAATAAACTGATGAACTAGTCTTAAACATTCATCATGCCTTTGGAGAATGAGGGTCATACATGGCACACAAGATTGTAGCACATATGTTAATAACTTCGCATCAGCATAACACCAACGGGATTTTCGCTTGAGAACGTCCTTTTCAAATATTCGAAATTTCAAAGGCAGGACGTTAAGCCTGCCTGGTATATAAAACGCCGAGCAAAGCCTGTTATTGGACCGTTCCACACGATTCTATTAATTTTCATATTATTGTGAATGTCGGTTTAGGATGACTATGCCTTTCAGTCATTTCAGAACGTCTTTAAGCAATATTAATTAGTTTGAAGGCTTGTATGATTTGTTGAAGATGATTATCATCTAGTAGATCCCATAGTCCAGCTCCCCCATGCAGTCTGCCCATATAGAGATAGCATGTATCTGAATGCGCAGGAAGATTTAGTATCTTCATAATTGAAAATCTATAGCGAGATGTCAAATTGCTTAATATAACAGACTTTTTTTTACTCACGGTGGTCATCTGGAGACCGTCTTGTGATTTCTCTAGATCGAAAACTATATATGAGATTCGGGAATAGAATGCTTTTAATTTCATCTATTTTCGAATGACCTAGCAAGTCAAAGGTTGCTACACATTGCACATCTCGCAGGAACTTCTGGATAGCTGAATATGGAGTATGGTCATTCTCATATCCGACTGGTACCCGCAGATAATGATAAAACCCACCAGGAGCGAGGTTTCAGAACGGTTCTACAACATCTACTATAAGGATAGGGTTAACGACAAGAGCGAATCGGAACATGGATAATAGTCAGTCTTGTTTTACCCCAATCTCTTTTGTTACAATATCGAAGCACTTGTAGTAAGTAGCGATGTCTGTATAAATGTTCATGATGATTGTTATGAAATCATCGCTTATACCGTATTTTTCAATAACTTTAAGCATAAGTTGGTGATGTACACTTGGGAATGCACTTCTTATATCACCACTGGACTAAGTGTCAGTTTGTGATCCTCGAGGACTTCAGTTAGGAGTGCATTATGTTCAATGCAATCCTTAAATTCCATCCCCTTTCTGTCCTGGACTCAATATATTGCCCTATTTAACCTAATCTAGCAAGCAATCAGATTAAATGCCTGTGAACATTTTGTAACTTGAGTTTGAGAAGCAATCGTTATCCAACTGTTTATCGAATTATAGTCAGTTTAGTTTGACTTAGGAATCAACAAAGTCCTAAATTGCCTTCACCCGTCGGGGATTTTCTTGGCTATGATAATTTTGTTAAAAAGATTAGCCAATAATTCACCTATGGAATCCAGGTCCCGGAGTGCAATTATTAAGACTCTTAAGATTCACCAGGGCTTACTTTTATGTTATCGGATCGAGATCGAGTGGAATATCACTTCTGTTACAAAGATTTAAGATTTCAGGGGATATTATATCGAACGATTTGTTAGCATATGTCGAGGTAGATCTCTTCATGCTTAATAATTTTTCTACGGTCACCTTATGTTTAGTTTTATATTATCAGGCAATTCGAAAGCTTTACTTATGCCAAGATACGGATCTTGAATTCAATATTAAGGGTTTCACTGGAATATTAGACAGTATCAGTTTATTTATGTCATCAACATCGAGATTTTTTAGATTCTAATTAGAATTTCTTAGATTTTTTATATTCATGATTCAATCGTTGAGCTAGTAAATTTTCATCATGTAAATTTGTGTATTTAATTTCTTCAAATTCTTCCTTAGAGTTATTTTCATATATTTTCTTAATTGCGAAATCTTTTGGTAAACGTGATAAACGTGATAAGCCCTGTCCAAGCATAATTTTCCCTTTCATCATACTTTTAATTAAAAAATTTTCTAATTTTTCTCTGAATGTTGGATTTGGAATATTATCCATTTTATGTATCATTTTAACATAAGCAATATGTCTATCTTGTAAATCTTTTTTAATATAATCAACATCATGTTGTATTTCTATTGCGTCTATTCTATTTACAGGTTGATAATTTTCTTTTGGAATTGGTAGGATATCTAATGTTTCAGTTTCATTGAAATTATTGATAATTTCATCATAATTTTGGAAATGTTCTTGAAGATTCGTTCCTAGCAAAAACGATTTGGACTATATCTTAAGCAATAATTACAATCATCAGGGGTGATTAAACCCTTCATGCCCACCAACGTATAGTCTCTGAACAGTTTCCATATTCTCATCATAACGAACTTTGGAAACTTGCTACGGATTATCCATGTATTAATCATCATTGTTTTTACTAGAGATCAGTCATTACCTGAGATCCTTCATAAGATTTCTCAGTTGAAGTAGTAGATTAAGACTTTAGAAATTTCCCGCAATTTGAAGGTGTTGAATTATTGAAACTTTCATTGAAAATCTGATTCAACAACACTAACATTGAGTTTGAATCAACACTCGAGCTCATTTTTGACCCGTATAATTATGTACAGGATTACTTTTATTTGATGGATTCATACTTTTTAAATGAAATTCCTCGGATGGCAACCCGTACTAAATTTATTTATTTTGCTTCTTTTTAATCACCACCAGTAGCCAGTTTTGGAGCATCAACTCCTTTAAAACCTTTATTTTGTACTTAAAGGCGTACGATTCGTACTCATATTTCTATTCATACTATTTGCACTTCGTAGTACGTGACTCTTTCTTTTTACATTTTTAGCTTTATTATATTTTGAAATTTTTTCATTACAAGCGTCACAAAATATTTCGTCATTTTTCTATCTAAAAATATGACGTTGGTTTGGAATCAAAATAAAATAAAATTTCATAATCATCCAAATATTCCTTCAACCTTTAGAAAGTTAATGGTTTTCTGTTTGTGGTAAAACCCAATTATTTTTTAAAATGTTATTAACACCATGATTTTTAGATTATGGTAATTTAATAATATTTCCAAGAACTATGTATCAAGAAGAATATCAAATTCTATATCATGGATTTCAAAGTGGCCTATCAAAAGAAAGTATAATAAAATTTTTTGAGAATCAACATAAGTTTGATAAAGATTTAAGTATTAGAGAAATCTGTGAATATGCCTCCGGCTAGATGAAGTCTAATGCTGCAGAAAATGACTCAGACCAGAAAGGAACTTCGTACACGAAGTTTCCAGAAAAAGTGGGCTATCTATAACCATGACTTCAAAATTTAATGAAATTATGAAACCATCAGATTTAAATAAAACTAAAAAGAACTAAATAATTTTTGATGATTGTGTAACTGAAAAAATCAAGAAATTATCAAGAATTTTCATGAGACATTTTTACCGTTTTTTTAAAAAATATTTATAACATACTTCATAATGAAATTCCAATTTGAGATCAAGTATTTTTAATAACAATTTTTTAATAGGAAAATTATTTTTATGATTGTTTTTCATTTTTAGTTTAATTATTTCATATTTTTTATAAATAGAGGTATAATGGTTGTATTGTGTCCTATCCCTACCCATAAATCCGAGCGAACGAAGTTTTATGGGAAGGGTTTGGAAAAGAACAACCAATACACCACTACTGATTTCAAACTGGAAGTGGTTATTTATTTTTACGATTCAAATTTCTGTACTTTGTGTTTTGACTTGGGTTGAAAAAAAGCTAAAATCAATTTATGTAATATTTATTTTTGTTACATTTATGGAACATATCTCAGGATATTGACACTATTTCATATGTAGAAAATAAATATCACACAAAAAAACCTCATCAAAATCAATGGTGTCAGTACAATCTTCATCATTATTTGGCATTGAATATTTCGGGGATTATATTAAGAATAACTAATAAATATCTTTCCATAAAGAAGTGGCCTTTTTTAACATTTAATTAAATTTTAAGCAGATATGTTTATGAAAAGTTATCGTTTCTGAATATTACATAATAATGTGTTGCATTATAACATTCATTAATGACAAGATGAATTATTTGAAAAAATAAAAGATTAGTTTAAAATTAATGAAGAAAATCATACGTTTTATTTATTATTAAATTTCATCGACATTTCTGTAGACATATCACATAATTTCCAAGACATCTCTCAGTACATGGGGTATTTTTGGGACACTTGCTTGAACAATTTAATCTAATATTGTTGCTTATTTTTGCACTAGACTCCAAAATTATCGAGATATCCGATCCTACAAATAATAACCAATAGAAATATAACATTGATCTGGAAATATATTCTTATCAATCATATTGACATTCAATAAATTTATTATAAAATATGATATCGTCATTATAATATTAACATAATAAACATCACAATTCATGTGCTTACATTCATGGTGATTGTAAGATTCTTCAAAAATGTTTATTCACTGCATTTATACTTGCTTTCAGTCTGTCAATGATTAAAACAAATTTATAGACTAAATTATTTAATTATTTATTTTTGAATATCATTTTTTATTAAAAATATCTAATATATGTATTTAAATAAATAACAGATAATCAAAAAAGTTACTAATTACTATCAAAGGGAATATTTTTATGTTCAAAATGTTACATATTCAAGTAACTGTGAACAATTAGAAATTAAATATAAAATAAATTATTAAATAATCATTGCTTGAATGTGTGAATTTTCAAAAGAGATTTTATTTTACATTACCTTCTTTTCACGATTTTTATTTTCCTACCTAAACAGAGGTGTTTGCTAGACATTTGCTATAAATATGATCAGAGCCCTCATATTTTTCAAAGCACATAATATGTAATTTTCATATTGAAAACTTTAATAACTCTATTTACAAATCTTTTAAACAAATTATCTACTGGCTTCTATAAACACATCACCGGCATGTTTATGGTGTAATTTTACAAACTGCTCTATTTCTCAAAAGAAGTGTTGATGAGTTATATTAGAAAACATCGTTTAGTTTCAATCCATGTTACAAATATAGTTCCATGCTTAATAATTTTCAAATAATTTCTTAAATAAGCTTGACAAACAAGCTTTTTGATATTCCTTCATTTCTTTAACGATTATTATTGACAAATGGATCCACTTCCAGAATTCATAAGTAAAAATCATTTTCAAATTTTTAGAAAAAACGTTCTTTAATTTGTACGATTACAAATGATAAATACTAATGATATAAAAAATTAAAAGAAGCTATTAATGATCTTAGAAAACCAATTAATGTTACTATTTTTATCGAGGGGAAGAAAAATAATTTGTCTGTTAAAAGTTGGGGGAGGATTCAAATTGTGCATACTAATAGCTCCATTCACACTGTCATGCATTCTATCATCAGACTTTCTTCAAACACGGCCCCTTCTAACATTCATCTCATTTAGTAATTGCTCAACGAACTGATTTTTATCATTCCTATCAATTAATGTTATCTGAAGGTATCATGAGTATGCCTTTACCTATTTTTTCTGAAATCCTCATAAAAGAAAAACATCATTGGGCTGGATATTGGGTAATACTAACAAATCTGACATCATTGTTTTTTCTCTAGGTACGCGACTTAATCTTATTTCTGGTGGCTAAACTCTTTGTATTTTAGCACACATTATTATAACTTCTATTATTATTGCCGTAAACATAATGGTGAATTTTTTGATACATGCTGTTAGTAGCCGCTACTTTGTTTGTGACTGGTGTTGCATCAAAAGAACTCATGATTAGGATTTTCACAAATTTATTTAATAAAACAAATAAACATTATTCAAAAAATTAATCAAATTGACAATGTTGATGATGAAGGTTTTATTGTAGTTGGAAGACATGGGAGACCTTTGAACATATTTTAAAAGAAGCCTAAGTCTAACTTTTATGTGAAAACTCACAAATTGCCTAGTATCATTGACTACATATATCTTTTAAGGAGTTTATCCAACCCAGAAAAGAAATCCAAATTTATTGAGTTTCAATAAATTGAAAGAGGATAAAGTGAAATTTACTATCTTAAACGGCGAATCGAAATATTTAAAAGTATCTAATTAACATATTAAATATGAAGAATCTCGTTTTTATATTCTTTAGAAATGGTAATTTTTGCGTTAAAATTGATTAAAAGAAAGATAACTTCAAATGTTGCAAGCGATAAAATAACATTCAGGATCGTCGGATTTATCAATCTTTTAATAATAAATCTAATGGCCAAGTTTAGTTGATAAATTGGAATATATTAATTAAAACCTAAATAAAACACAGCTTGTTGATATTCCGAAAACTATGATAACGTTTCTTTGGAATTTAACTACCAAATTCTCTGATACTGTCTCCATCGGTGATTCTGAAATTAAATGTAATGAAATCAACGAAATGATTGACAATTGACTACTGAGAAAGAATAACTTGAGTTTTTGGTAAAATTGAAAATAAAATTCCAAGAGAGTAAGTTTGGATATTTTGATCTCCTGTCGAATGAAAATGAAACTATTGATGATCGTGCACTAAAAAGGCCATTATATGGAAATCAAATTGCCGAGCTCTTTCATAGATTCACAAGTTATAGTAATGACATTGAATGTTGGGATACGTTTATCAGTAGCCATCTAATAGAGAACTGTTATTCGAAAACAATGCAACGTTACCTTATATGATTTATTAAGTCTATTATCTTTTTATCAGCATACAAGGTAAATATGATGATATTACATCGCAAATTGAAAGAATCACCATGTTTGGATTAAAATCAATCCCATTCAACCCAATTTGAGCAGAAATTTGAGAAATGAGACTATCAAATTTGTAAGAAAAGTAATTCTAGATAAATATGAATCACTAATGAAAGAAACGAAAGTTTTGTTGGTCAAAATCATTTGAAATGGTTCGTTCAAGATGTTCAAGAAATGATTAGTGCTAAAGAACAAATTTACAATAGAAAATATATTAATTAATATAAATATATTATTTATACAAAATAATGGAGCTAACAAAATTAAAGCGACATTGAAAAAGTGGATCAAATTAAAAAAATCGTAAAAAATTAGATCGAGTACAAAATATACAAAAGCAACTAAGCACAATTAACGCAGGCGAACGGACCATGATAATTAGAGCTTAACCAAATCCCAAGCCTAGGAAATGAGGTTTGAAATAAAGACGTGCCGTACTTGCCAAAACCATATCGCACGAAAAAGCTTAACAGTCGTGTCGTGCTACGCATATCACCAACTTATACACATGGCGTAGATGTCAATGATGAGATAGCGAGAGCGAATGCTCTACAAATCAAGGGCGAAATTTACATTAGGGTCCAACCACCAGCAAGGGACAAAATTAAATCAGAACAGGATTGATCACAGTCAGAGGACAATAAGAAGTTTCAATAAAGAAAACAGAAAAAATTTAAACGAACATAATTTCAAATTGGTGAACTCATATAAAAGACAAATTACGGCATCGAATAACCAATGGATTCGGAATGACTTATGATTTTGACCAATATGAAAAGTATAATTATCATTAATAACAGAAAGACGAAGTAACTTTGAAGAATAGTTTATTTGTAAAAACAATGAAAACATTAGAAAACGAGAAAATATAAAATTATTAAATGGTCCTCTGAATCCAAAATTCAAAACCCACTTATAAAAGGTTTCTATGCAATACATTATCATAAATAACAAGCAAAATTAATGTATGATATATATGTATGATTTTGTATTATCTAATTCAGTAAGTTAATTTATCAATGAATTTTATAATGATATTTTAAAACCTAAACATAATGAAAATATCAGGATGAATTAAACGATAAAGTTTTAATAGAGTGGATATCAATTAGATCTGAATGTTATTATTATCATATATTAGATGAAAAATAAAAAAATAAGAAAATTCTGCTTCTGTTTTTCCTTCCATAAATTTCAAACTTTTTCAGATAATAATTTTATTTTTTTTTCATTAATTTTTTTATTATTATTTACCATTGTAATTATTGTTTTACATAAAGAATCAAGTTTATTAATATTCGGTTTGTTTTCTTTCATTAAGTCAGATCTTGCATTTGATATATAAGTATAAATCCTCAAGTTTTTATTAGTTTCACCAATTTC
>JBBMOY010112233.1:0-12495 GCA_037951405.1 Platydemus manokwari | reverse complement strand
TTTTATTATAATTGTCAAAGTAATGAGATTTTATTCCCTCTCTTTTAATTACGTGTTGAAATTACAATACTCTTCGTCCACAAGCCTCATTTCATAGTTTTTTCTGCATTTAATTATTGTTTGTTTTATTAGCCTTTCTAATTAATAATAGGGGATTTATAGATTATAAGTAGACGGATTTTACAAAGAATAAGAACGTTAGAAAAGACCATATAATCAATTATACGTATTTATAAATGACAGATGTCATCTAGGTTCGATTTCCAATTATGTTTAATTGCTATAACTTAATTTTTTGCACGTCGCTAAAAATTCTGATTGAAAGTTGTTTCCCCGTTATGGATAACGTTCAAAATTTGAGTTGATTATTTGTAATACAAAAAATTGATTTCGACATTTCATTCTTTACTCAACTTTTATTTTATTTGATCCATAAATTTTAAAAATTTTGATAGGGAGGTTATTGGATAAATAAAATAGTCTTCTATTCTCGAAATCTTTGTTTAAAATACTCGAATTTATAAAAAATTACTGATTTAAAATATTGGAAACAATCTCAAATTAAAGAATTAGCTTTACTACTTGTATATAAATCGGTTGTGTTTAGTTTAGGTTGATATTGATTTGCAAAATTAAGATTTCTGATAACAATTCAAAGTGATTATCTTGAAATTGATTTTCCTCAGAGTCAAGAATTAATTCGATTTTTATTCTAAAATTTTTTCAAGTTTCTCTGGCGAAAATTTTTTTCTGATGTTTTTCTGATCATGGAATTGATATAGCTAATTATTTTGTTTTATTTTAGTCTTGTTGAAATACATGATTTTTGGTCGAAATTGGATGAAGAATATTTGGAATTGAATCGTGAAAAGATAAGTTTACCAGATTTTCCTCTCGCCCCAGTGTCCAAAGGCTTTCATTTATCATTACAGCGAAACATAAACAGTTTACGAAAAACTCTCTTGGAAAAAGCGTCTGAATGGCAGAAACCAAATTCAAAGGATTGATTTATTTTCACCGTGGATGGTTGTGGTTATTAGTCAATATAAAAAATTGTGTGGATTAGTTTTTCTATTTTTTTTTATTTTTTTCCAATACTGTGTTTATTGAGTTTGATTTTAATATAATATATTGCCATTTGAAAAAGAATCCTTTCATTTATAATTTCATTCTTCAGATTTCAATTGTATGAACTTGGTTTCTGTGAAATATTTTTTCGTATGGGTTTTTGTCAATTTTTTAAAGTAGTTTTTGAATGAATCTGAGATTCGCTGAAGAAATGTACTTTGGTGTCATTAAATATATAAATTGGCACTTCCTCGAGTTATATGATTAGTTTTTTAAGAGTTGTTTAAATTGTAATTGTTAATTTGTAATAATAATTCTTTGGATCCACAAAGTTGTGAAATATTGAATAGTGTATTTTCGCAATGCTAAAATATTTTTAAAGCTTTTGTTTCAATCAGAAGATCTTCATAATTCTTCAATCTTTAATTTGTTAGTTTTGTTCGTGACTTAAAATAGTCGATTTTTTAAAATTGTTATGCAGTTGAACTCTGATGATATCGCTTTAACCGTCCTTCACAGCGATCGGATCTTATTAAAAGTTATCAATCTAATTAAAAATATAATTAAAAACTAAATATATAATATTGAGTGGTCTTGTGTTCACCCATAATTTTGTCACCAGTCAATTATTGAAACTAACCTATCCAGTCAATTTAACAAACCAAATTTGAACTCGTTAATGTGCTGTTAAAGAAATTTATATATTTTCATTGTTATTAAACGAAATAAATTATTAATGATACATGGTGGATGAAAGATTCATTACAGTAAAAACAACCGAGATTTTAATCGTGTTTGGTTGAGCTTTTCTAACAGCCGTCATAACATCGATTTTGAGATTTTTGAGTAGGTTTCGATAGAAATGTGTAGTCATTTGAGATGTATGTAAAGATTATGTTGAAAACATTTCTATGACTCATTGTTTTGAAGGATATACTTAATATATTGTAAGAATACACTTAAATGAGCCTGTCAACTACGAGGCACGAAAGTGTACAACTTAAGTCAAAGCAGCTCAAATAATCAAAATAAATATCAAATAAAATATCTTGTCAAATCCCTTAATGTATGTCGATAATTTTTATATGTTTATAAACCCGGTAAATTTTATCTCGTTCACATTTCTATCTGTCTGACTTAAATTATTTTCAGTCTTTCTAAAATTAAATATTTTCACTTTACTTTAATTATCACTAATTACATTTTATTATTGATTTTATTTTATTATTAATATTATTTTTATTTCATTAGCTTTTCTAATTTATTTTTACTTATTTATCATTTCAATTTATTTCTAATTTTATTTTAACATCACATCAATCATTGCACTATTTATTCTTTAGAATTATGACATTCTATATAATCTCATAAATTCAATTGATTTTTCTTGTCGTTATTCATTTCAATCATTTTACATATAATTAAAATAAAAAGATAATGATTGCTAAAGAAACGAAAATGGAACAAGGTGAAAACACAAATCGCCTTCTAACAAATCTCCATTCAGCAAATTAATGAAATGGGGAGAAAGGTGTCAATTAGGCCATCTAAGTTTTTCTGCAGCAGTATTTGGGAAGAGCGCCGTATCAAATGGAAGAGGATATTACTGTAAAACAGACATTATTAACTTAGTGATTTATCTTTTATTCAGTGATTTAATAAATGTATTTTGTTAATCTTTAAATTTTTTTTCGAAATCAGTAAACTTCAAAAATTTTGAGGAAGCAAATTGTAGAACCCAGACAAAAACAAAGTAATAGACATTAGTTGACTAAAATAAATTCAAATATTTGAAGCTGAAATTTTTGAAAATAAAAATCAATAAATAAAACTGAGAGAAAATAATAATTGTTAAAATAAAATTATTGTTTCTAAAAATAAATATCAAAATAAAATAATATTAAAAATAAACAATAAAATTAATTATTTAAATATTTTCCTTTGTTTATTTAAACTAAAAATTATAAATGGTAAATTAATTTTGTACCATTCCATACTATAGAGGGTATTCTGAAATAGGATTTCCAAATACCGGTTAAGTAGAACAAATAAAGTGCATTGGCGAATGTGATAGTATTTGAGAGAACCTGAAATATTTGTTCGCGCCGTAATATAATTTATACGCGTAGTAAAGCCAATAGTAGATCCTTGGCTGGCATTTTCAATTTTGTATCAGAACTTAATCCGATTTTTATTGATGGATTTATTTAAGGCATCAGCCCTCCTGATTTACTTTTGTAAAGAATGCTTGTACATTGTGATATTAAAGCAAACTTAGAGATCAACCTATTTGTCTTTTGGAGTCAGATTAATAAGTTTGTTGGTATCGTTGTGCTCTACATCACATAGACCCAACATAATAATAAAATGAAATAAAATAAAGCAGGTATTAAATAATAATATTTAATTAATTAATAAGAATAAGAAATAAATTAAATAATAACATTCTAATTTAATAATTAGTAACAAATAAAATTATCATAATTACTGGAAAACAGACAAAAAGTGAAAAAAACAAGAGTAACCGACAACATAGTGAAAAGGCTACAAATATGAAAGTCACAAGTCGCTGAAACCATTCATCAAAAATATCATCTCAAGAGCTACCGCTAGCTAGATATTATTAGCAATTCTAAAAATTATTAATTGACTTTCAAAGCCGTCAGTTGCATTTGCCAAGAATCATTGTGATTCGAATATCATTATTGCGGTTATATCCATTGAAATCACAGGATTATATTGAGAAAATATTATTAAATTGATATTTCTGAAGTTTTGAAAATTAATTATTTAACTGTACGGAGAAACATAAGATTTATTGATAGCTATCAAGTTAATATTTGTTATAATTCATCTAATAATTACTAATATTATTTAAATTCGAAAATGCCGTTGAAACCGTGATATATTTAACCAACTAATCTTCTATTTTCTCCGTCCGCTTAGAACTGCCAATAATTCACTTTGTTAACGCACCGGGCATTGAATGTTATAATAATATTTCCCGATAGTAATGTCTCCAATACTTGTTATTGAAACCCCTCTAGTGCCTGTAAAAATAATAAAACAGTATAATTTAATAAATAAATGTATTATTAAACAGCCCCTCAATGATTTTTAGTAAATAGGAGTAATAGAATTTGAGACTGATTTAGTGCCGGTTTATATTTAAATAATTTTTAAGATTTCCACTGGTGGAATTTCGAATATTATTTTGATATGAACCAGCAAAAAACAACGTCGATTTCATGTTCTGGACATCAGTAAGTGCAGTGGAAATCAGTTAGACATAGATGGAATATGAGAAAACGCTGTCTTACGATGTTTTCTTTTTTGTTTGACTAGCGAAACTGAAATTTGAGCATTTGTTAATATAGTCACTGTTTTATTTTCTACTCCACAAGCATATCAAATATTTATGAGTATTGAGTTTTTGAGTATCTCAAACCAAAAGCGCTAGTGTAATGAAAAACAGAGCAAGTATGAAAATTATAAATGAATAGAAATGTTGGATAATAATTTTTTTAATATAATCGTCGTGGTTGATATTTGAATTTTAAGCCCTGTGTAAAATTGAAAACAACGATAACCTAAGGAAACACAACTGGTTAAAGATCATGCCACGTTAGAAATATGTACTAGGAATACCCACTTATAATACGACAATGCCAACCGCATTCTCTCATTAATGATACAATTCTGCTAATTCTTAAACCAAAATTCTACAATTGCACCAGCCAAATTTCTTATCAACAAATTATCATTTTGTTTTACCAAATCAAAATCGTGTGCTCAAATCTGGCAAAAAATCTGAATTATGAATTATCATTGAAGAACATGCTTAAATTAAGAAAACGGGTCCTGTGACCCAATTTTAATGTAATGAATTTTCGTGCATAATTTAATATTAAAATTTATTTTTAATCATAATTTAATAAAATTTTTGCTTAAGACTTAATTTTATATGATAAAGGAAAAACAACTCTAACAATGCTTATATATTATGAATCATGGTTTCACAAACATCCAATTGAATAAAAGTATTATTTTAAATATAAAATTTATATTTAACTTCTATTTATTGCTTTCAGAGTTGACGCTCTTTCTTATTATATGTCTACAGTCTTTCAACCACTCAAATACAATGTCTTCGAGAGCCGTTATTATATTTGTCTCCTCCAGAATAGGCCTCGTCAATTTCTACGACGATATTTAGACAACCAATTACTTTTATATGTCAAACTATTACTTAATAGACGTGGAATCTACAATTTTTGTGCCTTAATAAATAATTCTAAATTCTTAGTTATATTTTAATTAAAATTGTCACAATTTGTTGATTGTTGGCTTGCTTATGGAGGTTATTTTGCTAATACACTTTGTGTGTGAGTCTTGTGCATCAAAAATACCTAATTCAGAATCTCGAAAAGGGGCAGGGCCGAATTGTTGAAATAAGTTCTTATTCGAATTCCGAAACTTTTTATTTATTTTATTTGGATGAAATCTTCAGTTCATTACAGTATCGACAGGTTTTTGATATATGTTTCCAATTTATTATATATTATTACAAATTAGTCAAAAGAGTCCCAAGAACCGAGGAAAACCCTAAAAATGGTCAATACATACAAACCCGATAAACACACGTGCTGTTAACCAAGCAGATTCGTTCTAATGCTAATTCAGACTTAAAAGCTAAGAATCGACAGACACATGCCTACAAAAGGCAGCAAGCTCAAATATCCGCAAATGACATAAAAGATATAAGAAAAATCTCAAGTAAATCAATCCACAAACAAATTTAGCGAATTGAAAACGAAGATCCGCGACATTAAGCAGGTACACTCGATGAGTCTATAAAAGAGGCTGAATTCCATGGAATTTCGCCAGTCTTTTTTATTCAGTAACTTCAGTGCTTAGCTTACATGTGATTTCAGTAATCAGTCTTTTTCATTACTATTAATTCTGTTTTTAACTTTCTAGCACTGACTCCATCTTGAATGATTTTCTTTCTCAATTACGTAAAGATTTGCTATTGTTATTATTGATTATTATTTTGATTAATATAGATTCGTAGATTCAAATTGTTGTTTGATATCACAATATATATATACTTATTTTTGAGATAAAACACAAGTACCATCGTTCGCTTTGCTTCTAATGTTAAAAAGGAGGTCCTCGCTATTTTTCAATGAATTACTTCTTGATCTACTTTGACCCGTTTATCAAATAATTAATTTGTAATAGATTTTCAAACTCCTGTGTATATAATTTTTGATTATAAACAACTAAAATACTTCTCAAGTACTTAAATAAAAAAATTCAAAATGTTTTTAAAGAATTTAATTAAATAAACTATATAGATTTCTGCAATACAATCTACAGATTAAAAATTTTATTTTAGGATCCTTTTTTTTAACTTTATCCGAAGAACAATAGTGTTTTATTAGTGTATGAGCATTATTTTTTCCCATTCTGTTTGTTTTTAATTGTATTTATTTTTATATAATCTTGTGTTAATTTTCAAACAATTTGTCAAAGCAAATTACCAAAATAAATAAAAATGTGTGATAGTTATAATAATAATAATAATAATAATAATAATAATAATAATAATAATAATAATAATAATAATAATAATATTATAAGATCAATAACATAAGAAACATCAATAATGCATCGAATACAATAACATGAGATGAGTAAAACAGATAAATGAGAAACAAAAACCTCTAATTTTTAAGAAAAAATTCATTAAACCAAGGTTATTAAACTTATATTTCATGGACACTTTAAGGCATTTACCAACATAATTAAATTATGTATATTGTGATTCGGACTATTTTAACATTTCACCTTTGGCAACCATAGATCTATAGAAATTTGAAATTGTCATTTAAGTCCAAGGTTAAAAAAATAAGAATTCTTGGTGTAATCATAGTCATTTGAGATCAATCTTGTGTTGATAGTCAAGGAGCTTGAGTGAAACGATAATAAAATTCATGAATGATTCCTTTTGCCCACACACAGGTGATCTTTGATAACTGTAACCGACGGGCGATAGACATTTCTCATTAACTTATTATCGATTCATACCCGACTAATATTTTTTTAAAACAACCAATAATCCAGAAATATTAACTCATTTTGTTAATCGAAACTATAGTAATTCGATAGTAATGTCTGCAATGGCTACATTGCCAATTATGTTTGATTTAACATATTCCTTTTAAATATGCGGATCTTAGAACAGAGCCTATTGATGAAAGACGTAGATTTTATGTCATTGCATAGTAGCTAAATTTTGTCATGCAGTCATGTGTTTTATGCTACCCTCGGGATAATTGTCTAAAACTTGTCCATAGATACCTCGATTCACCTAATCTGTTAATCTGCGTTTATAAGAAAGTTTCATATCTTAGCTCTGACACTGGACTTATATATCGAGGATATCCTGAAACTTCCTGTATACTCTGTCAACATTGAATGGCCGATGGACCTCGGTTATATGATAGACCAAACCGACGAATACAATGTGTCTCACTATGCACTCTCTATGTCGATAAGAGCATTAATTAACCATACAAACATTATTGTAATACTTAACTTGATCCCCCAAACCACTCTCAGTGCACTTCGCTCCATTAGCATTACAAATGCATCTGGTGTGCCTAATAAAGAACCGGATTTGCAAATTAAATGATATATCTTTTATATGAAGGTGAATTTCTGTTTTGCACCTCGTGCAGTAATTTAAATCATATTGATATTCACCAAACAATACAAAATGCAATCCCAAGAACTTATACAAAGATTTAACAGTTTATTCAATACAGAAGTCCACTTACAAATATCACCATTTTTCGCCCTTTTTAACTCAGCATGTGGTAATAAAGATCAGGTCAAAACAGTTCACATGCTCGGTACAGAAATATGAGTTTTTACCAATGCAGGAAGTGGTTATTCAAATCCAGACAATTCTTCACACACAAATGCAATTCAATCAACTTCTATTAGAAACAGGATCTCTATTGAAATCTATATCAATCCTATCACACAATGATATAATGACTATGCAAATAATCGGTGATTCTTCTTTTTCTCTTCCCAACAATTGCAGTTCGGAATCTTAACTTGATTCGAGTCATGCCTCATCCTATTATTCGACTAGCTTGCACTACCTTTTTATCGTGATTTATTATTATCTATTAATCAACATATTTAAAAAAACTTGTAAAGTAAATCCAAATCCATGGTAATTGCTTGGTTATGATAGTTTCAATCATTTGATCAGATTAATTCCGCAAAATGAATCCATCAATTCTGAAACCATAACATATCAATGGATTTATCAATACGATGCACCGAAATCAATTTTGATCATATATAGTACATAATACCTAAGCACATTCTTTATCAATTAAATAACAAAATGACGATCAAAAGCAATATATTAAAATAAAATCAATCTGGGAAATACATCAATTTCTAGCTTTCAACCTTTTACACTGTTTATAAATGAGGTCGTCAAGGGAAAGATTTCGTTTCTGTGATTTATGCGATGATTGGTCACTTCTGGACTGACTGGTGGATTGAGATGAATATAATGATTGGGAGTGGAATTGAGAGTTTCTTATTGTACAAGATTTGGAAAAAAAATCATAATTATCGAACAATGACGACGCTGAAGAAACACCAGATGATGTGTTGCCAATCGATACATTTTTCAATCGATAATCGTTGGTGTGAAGATCTTGGTTATTTGTTGACGTGTATGATAGATTGTCTGGCGAATGATTGGATAAAATAACTGATTCGTCGACGAGATTTAAACAACCAATGATATCATTCTGCTTGTGTGCACGTTGATCATCACACTGCTCCATATTTAAATCTACGTCACAAAATTCTGATTGGTGAATTGTTGGTTCTCGATGTTCCATTTTATCGATACTGGCTTTGATATTATTTATTTTTTGCTTGCGATCGGTGCATTTTCTCATGATTTTCTTATTAATGATTCTCCTGCATAGCATATCAAATTCAGTCTTTTTCGGATGACTTCTAATCAAATTTTTGATATAATCCTCATGAGTTTTGAGAAATTTCGAAGCCGATAAGTCGTTTTGAAACATTTGAGGATCAGAAGCATCACCAAAAATAACAAATCGAACATCAGACCAGGATTCAATGGATATCAATTGATTTGGAGAACAAAGATAATCCTTTCCACCGTTAATGGTGTACCATCCATCTATAAAATAAAATGAAATTTTGAACAAATCACACACAAAAAAACAGTACAATTGATCAAACAACAAACGTTAATGCAAGATTCTATCGATAAATGATTATATTAAATACATAATAATAAAGTGAAAATATTATATTTCATTGGTTGGAGGAAAATTAATTTATTCACCCGATCAACTTAGTTTTAATCGATTAATTTTAAGAAATCATTTAAATAAAAAAAATTAATATTAATTTGAAGTGCTAACGGGTTAAATTTACCTGGGAAAAATGAAAAATGTTTTGTAAGCATGGTAAATGGAATCCGTGATCAGAATGTTAAGATAGGTCAAAACTAATGATTGTGATCAATTGTAGATGTTAAACACATACTTGTATTTCTGAAATGAACACAAAATTCTGAATTAACATTTGATTTATCAAAAGATCGTTGATTGAAAGAATCTTCGAAGTCATTCCTGGAATCGATTTCAATAACACCAATCACCGATAGCTCATTACTATCGCTCGAAATGATTCTGCTATCAAGTGGAAAAAAACTATTTCCCATTCCATCGGGACAATAACAAATCATAAACGGTGGAAATTTATGAAATTTGATTGTTTTCGAGGATTTCTTACAACATTTTAAACAATTACTTTGATAGATTAATTTGTCTCTAGTAATTCTAATCGGACTATCGTATCGATCCTGGACCACAAAACAATCATTTCTTGTTGTAACAGATGCAAAATTACAGGAAGAACACGAAATTTTCGTCACATATTCAGATTTGGAATTCGTGCCATCATTTAGTTCCAATAAATCTTGCAAAGATGAGCAAACCTTTTCATAAATAGGTTTGACATAAAATTCTTCATTACAAACATTGTCTAATTTTTCCGATAGTTTCTGAAGAAAATTATATGACAAATGTTTTAATGCATGCATGTTGTAATTATTGGCCAAAGCTTCAATGATGGAATATTCATACTTCAAATCGTCAATGGACAAGGATTCATTGAACTTGAAAAGATTCAAATGTATTAACAAAATCTGAATAATTTTTGAATGGGTCTCAAAATAATACGGCATGTGCAACCAATTAAATATTCGGCTATTATTAGACCAAAAATTGAAGCGATTATTAATTAAAAATTTATCAATCATATTAGATTTAGAATAATTCATTGTGTTAAATATATTAATGACTTTTTTCGTCTTCCCATCATTTATTTTATTATTTACATTCTCTAAGTATGTTTCTTGGGAAATGGCCTCACTCATTACGCTTGAAATTCCCTTATCAACACAATCTTTATTAATCTGATCTTCATTCGATTGATAACTCAATAAATTATTACAAGTATTTTCAAATTGTAAATATAAATCTTCAAAATTCGATCGTTCCCCTACAAGTTTTTCTGTCATTATATTTTCATCCAGAAAATCAAAAATTTCATTTGTTTCAGAATTAGTTTGATAATTTAAATTTTCATGTGAATAAATACAGTCAAGGTTACCAGTATTTGAAAATGATTTGATTTGATCATTACTTAGAAAGTTTTCCTTAATATTTGTCACTGGTAAATTATCTTTACTATATAACTCTTCAAACCTTTCTGAAGTTTCACAAAAACTACACATTTCACTGTCACATACATAAACGTTATGTATCAAAATAACTTTGTGGTATAAATTTGATTTTAAACATAACGGACAATTCATGTATTAAAATCCTAAATGACAATTAATACACAAATAAACTATAATTTAAAAAGATGGTTAACATACCTGAAAATTTTTTAAAAAATTACTAATTTAATTTAAATAAACAAACAATTTTAAATCTGATTACTACTCTCAAAATTATATGTGACTATGTTATTATAATTTTCTTCAAAAATCTCTAAATAGATAACCAAAATAATTTATGTGACTAAATGATATCCATATATAGTATTTCCGTATAAGTCTTTATGAACTTTAGTTACTTCAATCCTGGTAATCATTTCAAATTACTGTTTAATATTTTTGGTTTAAGTTAAGAAAAAGGTTCTTTGATCTACTTTTGCTATAATGAATTTGTGCTCATGAGATTATTTTATAATTTAATTTAATTTGTAACTGCTATGTTTGATTTATTCGTATAATTCAGTTAACATCTCATTTTTTAAGATGTTTAATAGTGACTAAACATAGTTTTAAAACCAAATTACCATTCTAATCACAACACTTCTATATGATTATTTGAGTTTTTAAATTTACATTTTTATAATTACAAATCGAGTTAGTTAATTCCTCATATGTTTAATAATACCATTGCTTATTTTTTGTAAAAATTGAGAATATCTTTCAATGTGCTTTTAATTTTAAAATAGGGGTTCTCGCTAATTTTCAATAAATTGCAACTCGATCTACCTTATTCATTTTTCCAAATAATCACAATTTAGGAGATTTTGAAGCTCTAATGTATTTAATATTTGATTTCAAACAACTAAAATTCTTCTTAAATACTTAAATAAAAATTCAAAATGTTTTTAAAGAAAAAAATTAAATTAACTATATAGAATTTTGCAATACACTCAACACATTTAAAATTTCATTTTAGGACACATTTTTTTAACTTAAACCAAAACATGGTTTTCTTAATAATGGATTTTTGCGCATGAGATAATTTTATAACTTAATTTGATATATAATTTCGTAGTTTGATTTATTCGCATAATTCAGTTAATATTTTTTTAGGATGTCTTATAGGGACAAATTATAGTTTTAGAACCAAGTTCCAATTTTAATCACAACACTTCTATATGATTATTTGAGTTTTTACATTTAAATTTTTATAATTATAAATCGAGCAAGTGAATTACAGACATGTTTAATAATATCATTGCTTATTTTTATAAAATAATTGTAAACATTGAGAATCTCTCTCGATTTGCTTTTAATGTTAAAAAAGGGTTCTCGCTAATTTTCAATAAATTGCAATTCAACCTACTCTGATCCGTTTATGAAATAATCAATTTTAAAAGATTTTAAAGCTCTATTGACTAGTCTAGTTAGTGACTCTAGTCTATTTAATATTTGATTTCAAACAACTTAAATTCTTCTTAAGTACTTAAATAAAAAATTCAAAATGTTTTTAAAGAATATAATTAAATAAATTATATAGAATTTTGCAATACACTCAACAA
>JBBMOY010111122.1:0-12495 GCA_037951405.1 Platydemus manokwari | reverse complement strand
AGAAAGATGTGATACTATATAGAGAATATGTAAAGAATATAAAAAGATGTAGATTAGATATAAAGAAGATATAGAGATAATATTGAGAAGATATAGAGATAATATAGAGAAGCCATAAAAGATAGAAAAATAAGAGAGCTTTACGTAGATGAATATTACGAGTATTCGATACAATGTCATGAAGAATACAAAGAAAATAAAAGATTTAAAAAAGGGGGACGTGAGAATATCAAATTGAATTTGAATTTATATTGAATTTAGTTTGATATTAAATTTTATTTGATGTTAAATTTAATTTATTTTGTTTAAATAATTGTCTTTGAATAGAATTGAATGTCAAGTCTTTTCAGTTCGTTTTCGATGCGTATTATTTTATAAAATAGTAGTGGCTTACAAGAACAACAACAACAACAATAATAATAATAATAATAATGATAATAATAATAACAATTATGGTAATAATAAAAATAACAATAATAATAACAAACATAACGATAATAATATAAATAATAATAATGATAAAAGTAATAATAACTGTAATAATAATAACAATAAAAGTACAATTCATAAAATAAGTTATATTTTATCTGATTTAAGGGAGACAAAATAAATCAGATGACAAATAAACAAAAATAGTAACATAAGAAATCTATTGTATTTGATTCTTATCTGATCTAAGAAACGAATATCCATAAGAATCAACAATAGAAATAAATTTAGTACCAGCCACAGCGCTGTACAAATATACGAAATAAAATAATAATACCAAATATTAAAAATGGCACCAGTTATAGTAACGGCACCATAGAAAAATACTATATAAACACAATGCAAAATACAACATTCACGCCACAAGACAAGAAGCCACACAGCACAGAAAGCTCGTAACAGGAACGCATAGTGAAACTTCAACTGACGATTGCTCGACGATTTTCATTTATTCCGGTTATTCAATTATATTCGTAAGGTTATTTTATTACCATTGCTTAATTATTAAGTAATTATCTTGTGTCGTCTCCCGAACTCTTTCCTTCCGGTACTCGGTATTTTGAGTATCAAGTAGTTATCTGCTTGCGCAGTGTACTACACAGTTTAGCAAAATTTGTTTTGTTTCTTTTTATTGTTACTTATTTTCGTTCTTCTCAAATAAATTATTTAATTAACAAGGGTATTTTAGCGTGTTATCATTGTGATTATCAACGATATTAATATTATTTTAACTCGTAGGTTAATCTGGTGACAACGGGATATCATAAGTCCTTGTTGCCACAGTTGATTATATATTACAGGGTTATCATTTTTGACCTTTATTCAGTTTAATTTTCCGATAGCTTCGTCCTCCTACGAGCTATTGAATCCCTCTATTAGAACCAGTAAAAATTAAAACCCAACCCGAAATCGTAATTTATTTCAATTATGCAGAGATTGACGATGATTTAGTTAATATATGTGATGAAATAAACGATGTTAAAATTTTGGAGATGAAGAGTGGTTATTATTTTGATGAACTAGAAAATAAAGCGGAATTTGAAGTTTTAGATTTTCAAGGGGCAAATAAGGATATTTATGAAAATGAAAATTCGATTTTGGAAAAAGTGATTTGATGAAATTAATTATAAATTTTAAAATATTGAGTGATAATGAATTACGAGGCTTACATTATGAATAAATTGTTGGGAACCAAAATATTATAAAATAAAATATAAACAAAACATAATAATAATAAATGCAATTAATTAGTAGCCCACGTACTACCGACATTACCGAAAATATATAACAATAATAACATTCATTATATATAACCATGGTAACAATTATAATAATGTTGAATATAATTAACAAAATACTGTAAACGATTTATTAATCACAATAATACAACTTTACCCCCAAAAACAGTCTAACACAAATTCTTACATAAACAAAACACTGGCAGCTAACATACTAGCAATTGACCATCTCGGTCTCAGTATTTATATTCGTGTTTTGTGTGTTTCGCTTTTGATTGATTGTTTTGTTTATTGCATTTTCGTTGGATCCGACGACCATAAGATGTGGGGATTAGTCAGTCCCTATGCGTGTCTCCTCGTGTAGTTATATCTCTCATAAAATAATGATTTTTCTGTTTAAGTCATCTGTGATTCGTTGGTTGTCAAGCTTGTATGATTATGTAGGTGTGCCAATGTTTAAATTGCTAAAACAAGGGTTTCTAGACACGAAATCGTTTTCTTTTTCAGGATTTGTCTTCATTCAACACAAGAAAGATGACAATGAATAGACTTGTGGGGAACCATCTGAGTCGTGTGAGCAACCAAATAATTACAAACAATAAGTATAGACAAATTTTGACACAAAATAAAAATTAAACTTTTCTACAAAAAATACATAAAATCTGTATCAAGAACTAAAATGATACTAAGCATAATATGTTACTAAAAATAGCGATATGACTCATAAAACACATACACGTGACATAAATTAAAGCAAAATGTAACTAGTGACATTAGTCTCTCTACACCCAATAATTTAGGCATAATAATGTCTACGCTCAATTGTAACCACAATTTTACTAGTACAAAAATTTTAGTACAATATTTAAAGCTCAATATTGAAGAGCCCACCAATTAGATATAGTTAATAAAAAGAAATAACAAAATTGATTGAATAAAAAAGGGAATATAGGAGCCTGGATTGAAATGAGCTGAATGTGAAAATATATAAATAAAGCTAAAATAAAATTATTTCTTTCGAAAGATAAATATTTAAGCATAATAATATTAAAAATAAAGAAGAAAATTAATTATTACAATAATTCAGTTTGTTTGACTGAATCATTTAAGTAAAAATAGAAACCAGTTTTCGATGTCGGAAATTATCGAGAATTTCGAATATTGTCAGGACCAAAGTACCAACTAGTGAAATTGGTGGGGAAATGGACTTTGGCCTGACTGGAAGATAGTCAATCGGCGAAATGGTTTCGACCGATTTTAGGAAAAAACAACATCAATTCATGGAATTGGTGGTTAATTGGTCCACTACACAGTGATGCAGTATAAAAGTGAAGGCACTCAGTTGCTGACTGCGATAATTTCCGCCAGAAACTCCGAAATCGTAGAGAAAATACAGTTGAAAATAGAGAAGCCAAAATTTCAGTCAGAACAGAATTTCAGAAATAATTTCAGTCAAAACAGAATTTCAGAAGCAAGAAGATTACCAGATCTATAATTCGGACAGACCCGTTTTAGCAGAAGGAATTAATCAATTGTTACCAAGGAGTTGCTCATCAAAAAGGATCATTGAGCAACGTTTTTGTCAGAAGAAACTAACAAGAAGCCATTTTATCTTGTCGCAAGGGAGCCGATGATAAGGAGCAGGTTATATTTTATTCATATAGAGTATTTATAGAATATTCGTGGATAGTGTTCCCGAATATTGGTATTAGTAGATAAAAGTAACGTTGTGTGTAATATTGTGTGATATTCGTGGACAGTGTTTCCCGAATATCGGTATTTGTACAAAGTAATTGTGCTGAGCGTCCGTAACCCGTTTACCCACGCTGGTATTCGTAGTATCGGCCAGGAGTTGTTTCTCGGCCAGTAACTCAGATTGGTGAAGCGGACCAGTTCCGTATTTGAATAAACTAGACTGAACTTTATTAGGGGCTAGGCCCTTGTTGTCTCAACCGAAAGTTGTATATACTGTTATATAAATATAACTTATTGTGCAACTTTGTTTGATTTTGGAATCAGGTCATTAACGAAAATTGTTGCGCTTTACTCTCGGTAGACCCAAAAATATTGTTTGGATAATTTTTCAAGTAAATCACATTATTATTTTCCGTTACAGCGAATTTTATGTAACATTGCAATTATTCTGAAAATTTTTCCAAGCCCATGATGCCTAATATTTTTATTATTGTCGTAATAATTAGCTACAGATCGTCGATAGCCAGCACTAGCCTTGTGGTCTTTTAAAATCCAATAAGAACCTCTTACTTGGTTCCCCAGTTCAAATTTGCAAAGGCTGGTCAGGGCACCTAGGAAGCACATCATTTTCTTTTAACTAGAGGCTACTGTTCTTGCACAATAGCATTATATATTCTAGTGATGTAAATTTTATAAAATTATTTCATACAAATATAATTTATTGTATGGAATTAGTATTTATGTTACGTTTCTAGGTCACTGCTTTTTGTGTCTTTATTAGTTCTTATTAGTTATAGACTCCAAAACCCAACATTTATACTTTTAATATCATTTGTATTTTCAATGGAATAAGTGAAATCACAAATACTACCATGATCAACAATTAAAGATAAATTCCATATACTGTTCTTATATATCGTTCGATCATTACATTCTTCCTATCTACAAGAACCCTTAATAAACTGATATTACACCGACATTACCAGTCAACCGATCACGTGGTTATCTTGAAGTTGCTTACCCAAAATTCCAAAATGGTTAATGTATATTTCATGTATAAATCCTGTGGGAAATTACAAAAGTACAAAAAAATTAAATGCAAAATCCCGACTAGAAAAACTAAGCGATAAATTCTCTAGAAACTAATCAATTAACATTAGTAAATTTATATCATCTAATTTAGTAGTAATACCGCGAGAGGATTATTGTATTCATATCAACCCCGCTAAAGTTCACACCAAACATAAGACGAGTTTTATAAAAGTAATAATCTTTGATCCGTTTTTCCTCCGGAGTTGAGGGAGGCATTAATTTTCAACACTGATTATTCAAATTCTTCAGAGCCCTATAGTTTCACAACATAAATTGTCTTTAGTAGCACAATTGCTATTTATAATTGTATTAGACTTGTATTTGAATGCCATTTGACTTCAATTGTTTTATTTATCATATCACTATTCATATTAGTAGCATGAAACCTTCGATCTAGTCACTACGAAGGGTCAGATATTAGCAGAATTATTTTCTTGATATCTTAGGTTCTAGCAGCAATATAAATTGAGCATTCAAACTATTAATAAGTATTTGGAGTTTATTTGAATTACACATCAGCACATCTGAATTCCATCATGGCCTATACTGAAGTTGCTTTTGAATTTTTATTTTTAATAATAATTATTATTTTATTTTTAATATACGTATTTAGAACTATGTATGCTTATAATCACTGGTTATTTCTATTGTGTTTATTAAATAAATATTTTTTAAATCATAGACTTTTATAGTTCATAAATATGAAATAAAGAATAGCAGTTTATTGATTGAGATTGATTAATAATAGTTCATGTTCTTAAATAAAACTACATTCGAACTTACGATTTTGGAATACAAATCATGGATAAATTTAGAGAGCCAACATGTTTATATATTTTTTTTGTTATTTAATTTTGTCATTTGAAATTGGACCACTGAACATTTATTTAAAAATTGAAAGTTGGGTTTGAATAATACAAAGTATAGTGATTAATTAGGAACTACACTGCCAGTCATCAACAGCATCATAAAAATTAATCAAAAAATATTTTTGAAAAACAATGTTCTTTTTGGGGGGAAGAGGATTTGAGCGAATTTGAACTGAATTTTAGGTGTGATTGTGGATACCTGGGTTTTCGCTAAATTAATTGGGTTCTCATTTGCTGTTCAGCGAAATATAATTTAATTTAGACAATTTATCTTTTGACTTAAGAGTAATGATGCACATTCGAACCAACACATTGGGCTGAAATAACTACATTTCAGTTAAGTTCAAATGTCGAGCTATAACCCAATAAATATTAAACCCGAGTAATTATATTTTTTTAATTTAAAAAAATGATGATAGCGTGATTATTTTTTGTTTTTTTGTTTTCAGTTCGTTCAACAAAGGATCATAAAAAATTTGAGCTCCTTATGTAATTTCAGCTGGATACATCTGCTTTAAAATGATTACTCTGACTATGCAAAATAATAATTTGTTTCTTAAGTTGTTGAAAAGATTTCTTAAAATCAACTTAGAAATCCAAGTTAATAAATCATTATAAAATTGGTAAAATAATTTTAGATCTCTGTTGTTTAAACTAACTCCAATAACAATGGATTAAAATAAAGAGATTTGAAGAATTAAATAAAAACAATTCGTCTGTTAATGTTTGTAGAAACTAATTGACTAGAAATTGAAGATATGCTATATGAGAAAAAACGTAATTCTATACATATTTTAATCATCTGGAAAATTGGTTTTAATTAAGGTTGATTTTCCGTGAAATTAAAATAAACACACTCTAAATTTATAATTTATCATTAAAACTATTTCATTTCAGTATAACAAAACATTGAATAGTTAACTATGATGCAGACGTGATTAGTTTTCTCTACAGTTTTCGATTAATATTTTAATTTCAGTAATTGTCTAAATATTGTAGATTTATTATTGATTTTCTTTATTTTTGTGTCAGAAAATACCTTGGGATTTCACCTAGTGTTTTACGAGGACGACTATATTTACTGGTTACACTTGGGAATTTTATTTAAAACCTTTTCTTCCAAATTTAATGGATTATTTGAAATGATTTTTCTATTAAGGGATCTCGACCATGTATATATAACTTAGCATTTGATTTTTCGATATAATTATCGAGATTAATGTTATATAATAACATATTTCTATAAGTTTAAATTCCTTTTTGACACTGTTACATTTACAAGAATTAAAATCACATATCATTTTTGTAACTGACGTAATAAAATTACTTGATACTTTTTCGATCAATGTAAGAGTTAATTACAAATAAGAATTAAACAAAAAATATATACCACCACATAACAAATTTTTTAACAAGAATTTCTAAGAATGAGTATTAATTAAAATAATTAAAAAATGTAAAAATTAAGTATGTTTGGAAAAAAATTTAAGTAGATACTTAAAAACTAATATCATATGTTGTGTTACTCTTACTCTAATTATTCAGACTTATTATATGCATTCATAAAATTTATATATATAAACTTAGAAAACATGTTATACTTGTTATTTGAAATATTTTGCTATTTAAAATTTTAGTATCTTTCTATTCTCACAGTAGGATAGATTGTTTTAATTTACTTATATAAATTAGAAATTCAAATTGTATAATTATTTATTTTTTTATGAATTATGTCTGGTCGTCCAAACAGAGCTAATAGTAGAGATAGATATTTTGGAATAGCTACATTAGATAGGCTATATCATAGAGCAGTACGTGCTCAACGAAGAAGACGTGAAAAATCAGAAGTCGGTTGCTTTTTGAAGCATTTTCTATTTGGTCTGAATGTTATATTTATGGTATATTGAGACTATAAATCTATTTTATAATTATGATCAAAATTTAGATTTTAGGATTGATCATAATAGCTATTGGTGTTTGGGCATGGACTGAGAAATCTTATTTTACAAATCTCAAAAATTTTACCCATCTAGCGATTGACCCAGTCCTATTTTTTGTTATCATTGGAATGTTATTTTTTGCCATTGGATTTTTGGGTTGCTTTGGTGCATTAAGAGAAAATACCACTATGTTAATGTTGGTATGCTCCATTTTATGAAAGATAAATATTATCCATTATTGATACATTTATTTTAGTTTTGTGTTACTATTGGCATAATATTTTGTATGGAAGTTATCGTTTGTGTGTTGACATTTGTTTATAAAGATTGGGTTATTGATCAAATCAAATTGAATTTGAAAACGATTCTGATTAATTATCGGGAAAATGTTGATTTGAGAGATCTCATCGATTGGGTTCAAGAGATTTGGGTGAGTTAAAACGTTTTTATTTTTAATTCTTTTGCTTACAAGTACGTTAATTTGGTAAATATTGATTTACGATTAGCTTTAACGGATTTATTAATTTAGTTGCTTTGTTGTGGCATTGATGGACCCAATGATTGGGATATGAATATGTATTTCAATTGTAGTTCTCCTAGTGCCGAAAAATGTGCTGTGCCGCCTTCGTGCTGTAAAACAACGGCCAAGGTTTCTTCATAAATTGAAATCAGTTGATATTTAATAATAACAATAGACTAATATAAGAAATCTGTTATGTGGGCGAATGATTCGAGATAAAAGTATGGATAAAATACGAAATGAACGAATCTATACGATTGGTTGCGTATTTGCTGGCCAAAAATGGATCGAAAACAACATCGTTCCAGTGGCAGGAGTCATGGTTGGAATAGCAATATTGCAGGTTTAATTGCATTGACAACTGTTTCCATTATTTATTAATCGATTCTAGATCATCGTTATATGTTTGGCACAGCATTTACGTGGAGATATTTATGCTCAGATTGCTAAATGGCGCAACCTCTCACCTCGTGATTAACAGTTATTTAAATGATAAATATTTTGTCAGTGATTATTGATTTGTACATATTTGTTGAATCTCTCGCGTCATTCGATTGAATTGTTAAAAAGGTCGATCTAATTTTTTGATTGCATAAATTCACAACATGATTCATTTATTTATTAGTTTGTAATTTTTTGGAATTTTCTACCAATTTTTAGCTGATTACTTTTGTAAGTAGTATAATTAATTTTAAAAAATTATCTCTGCTTACCGTGATTGTTTTGGCATTTTGATGGCACTCGATTTAATGATTCTATTGATAGTATTTGAAAGATATTGGATGCAATTTGTGAATTTTAAACAAATATTTTTTAATACGTATATCTTCATCATTATCAATGTTATTGAAAACTTATGGTAATTAATGAGGAGTATTTTTCAAATAAAATTCCTGGGATCATTCTAATATTTCTCACTTTCGATAACGTCACATTGAATTAAACGTGTGTTGTTTATTGATAGTTTAATGAATTATCTGAAATTTTTGGTGCTGTACATGTGAAAATTATTGGAATTTGTATTTCGTAAAGTTTTGTTGAAAAATCGTTTATTTAAATTTGAAATTGTTTTCCGGAATTAGAGAATCTCGAATGATTATTTTTAACGTCGATGAATTATTTTATTGTCTTGATTTTCTTGATGATAAATTGCTTGTGATCAATTATATCCTAGGTACCAAATTTATTCATCTGGTTTTTAAATTTTATGAATTATTTTAATTCACATGATTTTGTTTTTATATTTTCAAAATTATTAATCACCAATACGTTGGGTTTGCAAATTCGCGATCTCTCTCTAGAGAAGTCAGGTATGCATAATGCTAAAAGACTCGAGATAAAAGTAATTTTATTTATAATTATTTTATTCTTATAGTTTTATATACATATATATCTTATTTACAAGAGCAAGGGTCAATGTTAAATGGTTTTACTTCTCTATGGAGCTTATTAACCGTTAAAGCTTTTCTGCGAATTGAAAGAAATTGTCCAGCTTTTCAGTGTATAAAAGCAGCATCTAAAATATTCATAATAGTTCTTATTGTAATAGCAATAATATATTTTGATATTCGAAAGGTTTTGTTATTTATTTTGATAAGGAATCATCAGATCAGAACTCCAAGTATTGATTAGGTCATGATCAATATTATTGAATAATAGTAATGATAAAATTTGGAGGACACGAAAAGGAACACTTTACTGAAACTACTCGATATATTCTTAGGAATTTCGGAACCAGATTATTAATTGTTTGGTTTTTCAAAGAATTGATTCTTCATATTCATATAGATTATTATTTCTTTAGAGTGATGGAGATTGTTAAAAAATTTCTCAATATTTTTACTTTGTTATTTTTATTGTGCTTTTGACTATCATCTTTATCTTCTTAATGAACTTATTGATGTTATGTTATTATTTATTGTTTGCTTATTTGTGCTCCACCTATTTCTATCGAATAAAAATGATCGCTTGACTTTATAGCTAGCATATATTGTCAATAACGATAGATTATCAGGAATTGGTACTGGTAATTTCGCTTTCAAGCTTTGGCATCTTCTATGGAATGTTTCGACGAATATTCAAAGGTTGAATAGGATTTATTGATGATTCTAAGTGAATTTTGATTGGCGATGTGGAATTTAGGAACTTTTGAGGGTTTTCACTATGACTGAGAATAAAGCACAAACTTTTATTTACTTAACTGATATAGAACAAAGATATGATAGAAATATTAACTATTAATAAATTTACTGAGAATAAGGTTATGGTCTAGTCTGAGTAGCCATTCTTGAGTATGGCATATATGATATAGCTTACAGAGATATACCATACATTCCATAAGTCATTGATCTATCATCATTGTTGAAAGTTCTAAATAAGAAACTATCTGAACTCTTATGCAGTACACGCGTGAATTTTATGTTGAGTGATGTAAAATTATTGTTTTCAAATCACTAAGTTATTTTATCTATTGTTGTTTAGTTTATCAATTTATAGAAATTTTCACGCTTCTATTGTTTTAGTTATTCATTGAATTTTTGTCATTCAAATTTTAAGACTATTATTTCCCTAAATCAGTGTTCTTCAAAGGTCACAAAAAAACTTTTGGATGCCCCAGAAATTTCAGAGTTATAGTAATGTAATCATAAAAAATGTGCTTTAAATATGAGAAGTCTAATTTTAAATAATTTTTAATACAATTATTCTTTTATTTTATTGATATTTTTCGACGACAAAATAGTAAATTTTTTCTTAATGCAAAAAGCAATCTCAACAAGAATCATCTCTCACTTAAAGCTCAAGAAGATTCAGTGATTTGGGCTTGAAAGAAAATTTTTCAAAAACAAAACTTAAGCTCCTTTTGGGCTAGTGTAAAAACAGATTATTTACTATTATCAGAACTAGCCATACTTTCTCTTACTTTCGCATCAACTTATTTGTATGAAAAATCATTTTCGACACTGACTTATATTAAGACCAGGAATATTAGGATCAGAAATTAGTACTGAAATACCAGCGATCACTGAAATAGAGACAAGATTTGATATTTTATGATGGAATATGCAAAGCCGTTGTTATTATTAAATATATTTTGATTTGTTGGTGTTTAAAATAGTTTTTTATTACAAATATTTACCTTATTATTTTTATTTTAGTCCCTAGGGGTCGCGAAAAAATTTGAACTCGTAAATTGGGTAGCAACACAAAAAGTGTGAAGACCACTGTCGTATAAAATAGGCGAAAATTGCCCGTGTTCTGGAATCTTTCTATGTCAGATTCAAGCACTCAACTGTTAGCAGATGATTTGGTACTTGATTGGCAAATCAATATGTTAATATCTGATCTTTTGCCAAATTATTATTCTAAACCTTAACCGATTTAATTTCGATTTATTAAGCAAATTTCAATATAGTATTCTATTAAATAAAGAAGAATGAAAATACTTTTGATAAGAAGACATCAAATTTATAATAAAATTCAAATACAATTATCTGGACAATTATTATTGGATATCTTATTTCGTTTATATAAATGATTAAAATTTGATTTAAATATTGATCATATATATGGACTTCATGATGTTATGAAAAATTATTTAGATGTAAATAGTTATGAAATAACAAACTTAGGAATTCGAGAGAATAAAACAGATATTGCTCATAGAAAACATTAAGATAAAGAAATTAACGAAGTTATGCAAAAGCTGAAACTTATTTTAAATAACGAAGTTAGAATTATTAAACAAAGATTATAAAACTGGTTATAATCTGATAGTTGTTGTGTCGGAACTTACAATAAAGTTTGAAAAGATATATAAAGAGTTCTGTGATAAAATATGTAATGAAATAAAGAGTTATGAAATTTCAATTAAAATAGAAACATCTTTAATTCCTGTTAATAATAAGTTCCAATTTATAATATCAGAATCAGAATCAAAGTTTTAAGGCATTATTATTTAATATTTCATGCTTCAATTAATTAATTAAATTATTCAAAGATTTTTATTTTATTCTTAAAAGGTTATTCAAAAATCAAACCATTAATAGATATATTATAGAATAAAAAGCAAAATTTCATAGAGTTAAGAAAAAAAATTATGAATGCTTAAAGAAGAAAGATTTAACATTACTTGGTATGTAGTAAAAATTATTATTTTTGCTTACCGGACCTCTAAAAATTCGAAAAATAATTCTAGAATATATATAAAGGAAACATAATAAAAGTGTTAAGATTAAAGGTCAAAAGCTTTGTATTTGCAATTTATATGTTGGCAATGGAAAGCTGTGTATGTACAAAAGATGGGAATGTTTCCTTTGATAATAATGGTCGATAATTGCTATGCCTTGTAGTTTATGCGAAAATATCTTTCTCTGAAATGATGAATGAGGATTCGTGAAATTAATGAAATATTTTATTAATTTAAATAAAGAATGGTATTGAATATATATTTACTGGAAATATATTTCACACGAACCTCAAAAAGCAATATCCTAGAATTCATGATATTTAATAAAACATTGACAGAGAAAGATCATGAAAATATGAATTTATTATCTTGAATTAATTTAATAAAAATTATCCTGTTTTAGAATATTGAATTAATTACAATTTCAGTCTATTATTTTCCAATAGCTCATCTTCCTTCAATATAT
>JBBMOY010111121.1:0-19057 GCA_037951405.1 Platydemus manokwari | reverse complement strand
CATGTCACATATATTCTATCATTACTTTGTAATCAAACTAATAATACAATAATAAACAAGCTCTCTTTTAATTCAATTCAATTCATGTTGGCAGTTATTATGGTAAAACGTTGACAATCTAAATTCGTCTACATTTACCAATGATTTCTGACTTCTTGTTTACATTCTAATATTGGTGAGAGTGACAACAATTCGAAGTTAGTTGCTGATATATTTTTGAAAAATAAAAGAGAATAATCCAATCCAGCCGTCATTGCAACAGATCGTAATGTAGTGAATATTTTGTGTTTCAGATTTCTATTAGTCCGTTTGTAATAACAATTAAAAAATGTTAGAAACCAAATTCGTGATAATTTGAGTCGATATTAAATTCGATTCATTCAATCAATATATTAACAGGTGATGATATATTTATATGTTACTATTATAATTTTTGATAAATATATTTCTCCACCGATTCTTTCTTTCTCAATCCATCATTTTTGACAAATGAATTTATAATCAAATGGAGCCTCTAATAATAAATCCTACATCAATTGCATATAATAAAAAATGGATAACATCTAAGTTAAATATCCTTATTCCAAAAGAACCTTTTATCGGATGTCATATTTGTTTTCTAATTCAGGGAATCAGTGATCTTATAATAGTAATTTTATTTTATCTATAAATATATATATTCTTCACAATTAAAACGTTATTTAATATTAACTGAAAATATAGACACACTGAAAACAAAATCTGTACAGATTTGATGATGGTCTGAAATCCAGTTATTACGCATTAATATTGACTGAAAAGTATCTAACAATAGTTGAATGAATATAGATTCAGTACCATTTCAATCAAACCATGTGACACTTAAAACACATTTCATAATAATAATCATAATAATGATAATCGTCATCTATGAACACAAATATCGTTTTTGTAATGCATCAGGTATTTATTTTGAACAATGAGTGTCGCATTAAAACAAAACAAGTTCAACGATTTATAAATGATAACACAAAAATATCAAATGCCAAAACATTAAAAGCGAAATAACAAAAAAAATATTTAATTTCCCAACAAGTTTCCTTTTATTTCAATTTCATCCATTCCCCAAAAATCAAACAGAGAGATATCAGACAAATTTATTGAATATTGGGAGATTAAAAACAAATTGTGATTTTGAAAAATTTTGTTTCTCCCATCAACATATGAGATTGAAATTAATTTTTATACGATTGAACTACTTCTCATTGTCAAGGCGAAAAACTAAGTTCAATTTGGTTTTGATGATTACAATATTAGATACATGGCCAAACATCGATAAACACCAAATGATTGCCAATGGATTCATATATATATATATAATAGACTTGTTCAGTCTAAAGAATGAAAAGAGATTTCTTTCAATATCCACTGGAAGTGAATTCATGTAAAAATGACTTTTCAAGGGAAAGTAATAAAATCAATACACCATTTTTCTGTGACTGAATACATATATTAAAAAAAATTCATTCAAATCATGACAGCATTGCTTGACCCTGGACATTTTTCTAGACATGTTGTGCATATTAACGAAAAATGCTTTAATCTTCTCATTGTGCGACGACTGCTACGAACAGATGAGGAAGGAATGAGAATAACCACAGATTTGTAGTACCAAATGGACAAATATTATAGAAGAATAATTGATTGTGAAATATTATTGATTTTTACGAAAAATATGGGGAAAAATACATTTGAAAATTATTCTAAATTGCGTTTTCAAACTCGTTCACAGAGAGGAGGTTGAATAATTTACATTGGGAGCGATTTGGCGGCTATCAATAATTGGAAATAAAATTTGGAATAATATCTAAAAAGATTTTGTCGATGATTTTTCAATCGCATATTCGATATTCTTAACAGTGAATTTCCACATTAAAATCCCATAAAATATGGGAAAACGATGAAAAATTATTTTTGATAGTTTATACTTATTTTATTTACCCCTGCAATGGCATTATCTCATCTTGAAATTTTATTGAAAACGATTCTTACGAGTATGAAATTATTTCCAAAAAATATCATCAGTTGGGTGACTTTTTAGAAATATTCCTATCACAGGCCTATACCATATAAATGCCATATATTATCCTAGGTGAGAAGAAGAAGGGAAATTTGATATTTTTCCGGTCTATTCACAAATTTCCCTCATCATCGAATTTCATTTTTGCTTGATGATATTGTTCATTTGTCGAGAAAACGATAAAGATCATTTCGTATGTAGTTTAATGGTTAAACAGAATTTATTATGATTTTTTTGTGTGTGCGTGTGTGTGATTTCCAATCGAATTGATAGAATGAGACGAAACGAAGAGAACTATTCGAACAAAAACACGAACACAATTCAATTTTGTGATATTAATCATCGATAAACTGTGCAATGAACCGAGATGATATCCAACAATTAATCCCACGGAAACCGTTAATAATTAATAACCGGATTACGTAATGACAATGATAAACACAATCGATTTATTTTGAAATTCATTCCATGCAAATCTCAACCGATGTGCACTTCAAAAATCATATTTTTATGAGAATTTATTGAAATCCAATTTCATAGCGGATTCAAATGTTCAGGATTATTCACAACTCTCAACTGATTTTTCCCATAGAAAGGGAAACAAATTTAAGTTCAAATTCAGCACCAAAAATTTCACAGTTTAAGATATTCATTTAGATATTCTATCAGACTTAAATGAAATAAATGGAGGTGTTTTGAGGGTCGAGATAGGTTAGGGTTATGCTTAAATAAAATTGTAAAAAAAATGAAAAAAAACGAATATCGTAAATTAAAAAGAAAAAAAAATATCAGAAAAGTATCGAAAGATAAATCTCGACAAAATAAACACAAAGCACAGAAGAAACCAGCATATCATGACGTAATCAGTTAATCCAACAATAATTGTTTAATAATAATAATAACGGGGTTACGCAATCAAATGATAAACACGATTTATGAATTTTCAAGGTTTACACTTCAAATATTGATTCACTTTAGAGAAGAATGTGTAATTTATTTAATTGAAAAACTATAATGATGAATACAACTCAATTGTCATTACTACTCACCAATCTCAGGAATTTATTATTTGAATTAAAGACAGAAATGATTGAAACGGGAAATGAAAAGAAAAAAAACAGACAAAAATAAGACAAAAAGATAGAAGAATGAAAAATAACCACAGAAATTATAGGCAAAAAGATAAAAAATAAGAAAAAATAAAGAAAAAAAGGAAAAATAGGGATAATATGAATAGATCATGTTAATAGAGAAGAATCAATGGTAATATCTGAACATTTTGTCATTCTTAACAAAACACTGGCGGGAATATTTAAGAAAAAATAAACGCCTCAAATGCCAACGTGAAATTTTTCTTTCTTTTAAATAACTAAAACATTTTTTCAAGACTCCCAAATATTCATTCAACATAAATCTATTATCATAGCAAATTGTTTCAACTGATCCGGTGGTCAACAACAAATAATAATAATATATAATCAACAGTTATTATCATTGATAATTTTTAACATTACAAAGTAAAATTTACTGAAAAATATTTGAAGAAATTTAATTATAACTGTTAAATATAATTGACATTGAAACATTTAACGAAAGACGAAATTAATTTTTGCACTTAATATACTACAAATAATAATAATAATTACCTGTACATTACCAAAAGGGATAATCGAATTTGATTGAGGTTTAATCCAAGTAGTTTGCTTGTTTGTCGTGTTGAAATAGTAAAATCGATTTGATTTCGAATCGAGTAGTTCCCACCAATCAAATTCATATGCATTTTTACTATGGAGAAAAAATTCCAAGTCAAAATCGAAAATAATGAATTGAATGAGAATCTTACATATCTACATTTAATGGTCGTTTTTCTGAAGTTATGCCAGTAGATAAACTAATATATACTGTTTGATTATTAAAAGGTTCGTGAAGTTCAACCCAATCCACGCTGAAATTAACATTTAAATATAACAATTTAAAAATGCCAACACAAATTTAAAAAATTTTTAAAATGAAAATGATATGGAATTTTAAAATTATTAAATATACTCTAAATTCTTACCCGCATAAAAAATTGGACATATATTTATTAGTTTATTTTAAAGATTATTCAAAAATTTAATTAGAATAGTTTAATATACAATAAATTGAAAAAGTAAAACAATAAACAATAAACATCAAATGGTGATAGTTTTTATTTTTCTTAATGATTAACTTTTAATCAATAAATTATCTAATAATTTTTATTCAGTCCTAATAAGTTAAATAATATCTTAAATTTACTCTGATCCATACATACACATTTTGTCTATTTAGATCCTAAATATCAATAATGTGAAAAATCAAAATGAAATTAAAATTTTTCAATTTAACGTTTGTAAAATTAAATTTTTATAAAATGTTGAATTTCATCTTGTTCGTCACTTAATATGAACTTCGAATGAATGCAATTTGCTATAATGTGAATCTTTATGTTTTACAGTATAATATCTTATACGCTTCAGTTGATATGTGATAAAATAAAATTAAAGTTTTAGTTTTTTAAATATTTTTTATAACTAAAATTATTGTTACGATCTTAAAATTTACTTTACTTTAAAATAAATTATTGGAATTCTAAAATCATTTTTCGATATGGATTCGTGTGAGGCTTCGCGATTACAGGCAAAAGTTCATTTTTATACTTTTAATAAATTTTGTCTATCAAGTAATGTCAGTTTTTAATTTAAAGTTTTAAATGACTATTAATTTATTTGTTGTATAAATTACTTGAGTAAAAATATTCATTTAAATGAAAACTCTCAAACAATGCCCAAAAATTTCGAAACTTAAAATTTAAATTGTTTTTGAAAATTTTATTTTATTTAATAATGCTATAAATAGTCTATTAATGTCACAAATATTGATTTGACACATTAATATGTCAATCACATCGCGTGTTCTTCATTCAATTAGTTTATTCTTTATTCGAAAATAGCTTTTTATTCCATTTCCTTGTTCTTTCCTAATGAACTTACTACAATTTTTTTGAATCATATTCTAAATCCTTTTATTGAGATATTTTTAACCATAATAGTCGTGGTTGCTATTACAAGCTGATTGATTAATACGATGAAAATCATTGCTCACTTTAATCAAAATTTTTATAAAAATACTTTACGCGTACTGTGGCGTATTTTTTGCGACTTGTTACTGTATGTTTTTTATTAGATAGAAATTTGCGTTATGTAACATTATCTATATGGTGAATTCAACAATAAATTAAAGCAAATCATTTAAAATATAATTTTAATAAATATATAAGCTACGCAGAATTATTTGGAATTTTAAAATTTCATTTCAAAAACTTTCAAAGGTAGATATTGAAAAATAAATTAAGTTCAATACATCGCCATATTTACCTCTCTTTTAAAACCCCATAGAAATGTATTAAGATCGTACATTTATTAAGATCCCTCATTTTTAAATCAAAAATTTTAGAAAAACCTAATTTACTTTATTCGTCATATAAACCATGAAATTCTTCTCCACTCTCAAACATATCTTCTGTTTCTGATTAACCAGTTTTGTAGCTAATTATCAATTTCCCCATCATCTGTATCTAAGTAATCATTTTGGGCAAAATAGCATCATCCTCAGAGCCATTCAAGGCATTACTAATATGATTTAATGATAACATCTTTTCTGATGGCATCCTATGAAGTTTTCACCCATTGGTAGACTTGTGAGATTGTTGGATTCTTCAACAGGCCGATAGAGTTAAGTTTGAATTAGGTTAACTCATCCATTTGGTCTACTCCTCCTTCATGTTTGCCTTAAAAGGTTTATTGATACTGACATCAAGAGGTTGCAATTGGCTTGTGAGACCACCTGGAATGACTACTAACTGGGTTCTCAGTTATTCAGCCTTTTGTTTTACTTTTTCCTTCTAATGCCCTCTAAGCTGTCGGAAAACCAAAAGAGATTTCTTCTTCAACAAGCCTCGAGGACATCTAGACCATACCTTATAAAATCACATCTCCATGCCTTGCTGGTCCATCCATCTTTTTGAATGAACATGAATAAATACTCCAGGGGGATTTTGTCTTTAGGCAACTTGGTGCTATCAGCCATACAGGTTAAAACACAGGTAAAATGACTTTTTTCATGACTTGTTGTACGAATTGCAATTGTCTAGGCTCCTTTCTCATCAATTGTGTGATTATTAGAACAATCCAAATTCAGAAAACTAGCAAATCACATGCATTAATGGTTGATCCAGCAAGCCAAGTTGCTGACTACACCGATCAAGACCCCCCTGAATTTAAGACTGAATTTTTTTGCAAAAAAGGTAAGTCTTAATACACGTTATTTACGGTAACTGAAATAAATTTTTTGTAAGAAAAATATTACCTTTACAATTGTATATCTTTTCATTCTATTAATGCAATTTATTAGAAAAAGTTAAAACCAGAAATTGAAAAATTAGTTCATATTGGTAAAAGTTTCTAGTAGTGTGTCATTTTATGGTAATCAAAAAATAACCTGTAAACGTGTGGTAATAGAGTGCAGGATGTTCATACTAATGGTATATTATTTATTTATTATTATTATCATTATTATTATTATTTATATTATTATTATCCTAGATTACTAATGTTGTTAATAAAGCCTTTTGGATAAGTATATTTGATTCAAGTGTTAAATGGTCCTAAGCAAGATTGATTCTTTGAGTTACAAGATACCCATTTTAAAATAACGAAGTGATGGTTAGAGATAATCTATAGCTTATGATCCTTACTGAATAAATAGACAACAGAATTAAGCAGTTGAAGTATATAACCAGCTCTGTTATAAATAAATATTTATTCAGTGACAAGGTATTAATTTTCATTTGGACTCAGATGAGAGATAATGCTAAGCTTGCTTAAGAATATACACACTCATTATATACTATTATTTATTTTATTATTTGTAAATAATAAGATAATGTAAATATTTATTTAATAAAGATAGTTGTACCAAACGCTCAACTCTGAATTTTAAAACAATATAAAAATTCCGTTATCCATCTAATAGATCCTAATGTCCTTCTAAAATAAATTTTGAAGTGTTTAAAACCATTCAATCATAACAGTTATTTTTTACAAGGAAATCTTTTAGATATAAATGAACTTATAAATTTAATTATGTGATATGATCTCTCATATCTGTCACCGTCCTTGCAAAGTAACCTTTGCCGCTATAACCCAAACTATTATATTGATCATTCAATCACGTGTTCCTCTCATTGCCCATTTGGTGTTTTGGCATTGACTTTACTTCCAGGGCCTATTGTACCGATGGTATTAATAATGACTTGTACATTTAGATATTTTGACTTTTCATAGTCATCTTAAAGATTAAAGGCTTTGCAGTCAAGCATAATCGAAGGAATTCTTACTGTCATTTAACTCGATTTCAAAAGTTCAATATTAACATGTTTCTCTGTTAACTCTGTATTTCCATGCTTCACTTCTTTTATATTAACCCTGCTTACGTTTTTGCCCATGCAACTCGCTACATTTTTTATTTTTTTCCTCTGTTTTACAAATAGCATTAAAAAGATTTCCTTAAGTTTTCATATTTGGCATTGATGGATTCGGCAATGTTACTAAGTTCTAATTTATGTTCTAATTCAAGATTTTTTTCCATTCCAATTCCAAACTGATTATTTCTATGATTATTGCATCTTCTATTGTGGTCTAATCTATGACATTCCCGGTCTTCTATATTCTACATAGCCTCGTTACTTTTCTCTATTTCTATCATTCTGCCACCAATGCCTATTCCCAAAATTCTTCACTAAAACATACACCACAAAGTATTCCAATTGATTCTTTTCATATCGGTATTGTCTCAAATATTTTTTATAATCTTTTGTCACGAACTCTTATTTATGGTTGGTTTTATTTTACCTGTGAACCTCACCTAGTTCACTTGTGGCACATTAGCGGTTCCAAATTTATAGCTATAATTTTGCTACCTTCACAACCCGTTCAATTAAATCAAACATATCTTCTTTTATCCACGCTCTCCTTAAAAGTTTTGTATTCTTTATATTTAATCCTCCTTTATTGAAATTATTCAATAAAATTCTTGCTTTGTAGTACATTAGTAGAGAGAAGATGATAATTTAGTTTCACCTTTTCAAAACAACCCAGCTAACAACTTAAATCTGTTAAATTGTGCATTTCGCATTTAAATCTTCATCAGCTCTTTTTGAAAAAGCTTCTTATAATAGATTCGGTTTATGAATTAATAGAATCTGCACGGTAGGCGGTTTTATTGTCAAAAGACTTGTTAGTAATGAGATCTGTTTATTTAAGTAAAAATGTTTTTTATAGCTGTAAATATTCCTTAATTTTACTAAGGCACAATATTCTAACGTGGATTACTAATAAATAAAACTTAAGGAAACAATTTAAATATGTTTGATATCTATTAACTAGTATCGTGATAATAATATTCAAATTTGAACTGAAAGCTTCTGTTATATTATTAAATAAATGAAAAGTAATTCAGTAAATTGTAATTTCATTTATTACCGCAATTTCAAGTCTGAAAATCACTGATAATTACAACGAAAATGAATTATTATTATTCCAAGAAGAAAGAATGTTCAATAATAAAATTAAGATGATCACTAAAATAAAGGATAACCACTGAATGATGATCACACCAGAAATATCGGCCATAAAAGACTGCCAATTATTCGAGAGAACTGACTCATTTCATATGATCTATTATGTGAACTAACTTGCTGTTCAAAGTATTATTTTTTATTTGTGAAATTCATTCGAAAACTTTCTCATGTATTTGATTGATAGTTTTTCTCCAGTCTCCTATATCATAGGTGCATTTTGGTGCTTTAGCTTTCAGTAGGCATGCATCAGCTAAAAATAATAATCAAATAAAAAATATTCATTTGGAGAATCAAGCGTGCTTATTATATATACTTTGACACTTTTTTGAATACTGTCTCAATGGTTTCGTTTAAGATATTGGCTCGATTGATCTTCTATTCCATACTTTATGTATTAATTGTAATAAAGATAACTAGGTGTTAACTTAGAATGAAATTAACTTGAGTTAATTTATAGTGAATCAACTAGATGCTAGTTTCTGTTGACTTGCAATTTTTCCATATCAGTGAAAATTACTAGGGCCCTTGTTCTAGTATTCTCTGATCATATTGGAAAAAATGCTTATACGAATTGTAATACCATCAATAAAATCACCTACTTAATTTTTCTAAACTGCTTTGATAAACTGTTTTTTATCAAATCTATTTAAATTTGAATTTGTGCACATCAATGCCAAAAATGGATTTTTTATGTATAGTTAGCTGCTACTATATTATAAACCGAAAATGAAATGAAAAGTCTCGACACAAAAATATATTTAACTACGATTATTTAAACCAATTAATATCTTTTGATATTAATTTATAAAATCTTTGAAATTTAAAATTTTAAAGTATCACCTTCCTCTTTCTTTAAAATTTTCGATTTTCTATTTATTCATAATTATCTCTGCATTGCATTTTCTAAATGAAAATTTCTATTTCTTCTGTCTTTGTTTTTTCTTTATATTTTTATATCTTCTTCACACCTTCTTTATATTTAACCACGATTATTTAAATAAATTAATATCTTTTGATGTTAATGTATAAATCTTTTAAATTTTTAAGTCTTCACTATCCTCATCATTATTTATTTCAATTTAAATGTGATTTGATCAAAATAAGGAATCGTTATTCATTTAGAAGTAGAGATATTCGTCAGTTCAAATTCGAACTAATCTACATAATAATTTTGGAATTAATTTATAGAATTTTTATTCGTTTGTTCTTTTTTTATTACAGGCTATTGAAAAATGTTAAAAATTACAATTTTCAAGGTGACAAAAAGTATGAAGATCTTTAATTGATAAATATTCTAAACGCCCAATGTGTGTCTAGGACGTTGCAAGACAAAATGAGACATGTTACGAAAAGAATTACTGTACTTTTTGAAGTTTAATCTCTCATAAAGTATGATTTGAAAAGTTATTGTGTTCACAACTTGACCGAATTATTTCATGTTGATGGTTGTTTGGTATCTTTGGATCTGATATCTAAGACTTTTCACTGGCGGTTAAAACATGTTGTAACCCATTTATTTTAAATCTTTTATAAAATATTGATCATGAGATACATTTTATATGTTAATACTGGACTAAATACTTGTTTAGATAAATCCTAGAAAGGATTATATTTTCGGGGATCATTATATCAAAGGGTAATTGATTATAGCACAATTATAGCACAACTACACGACGGCATCATCAAAGGATAATGCCGAAAGGACGATATTTTGAGTGTGTATTCCTGATCAAGTCAAGATCCCTAACTGCGATCGTCCATAAAGGATACAAATGTTTGAAATTTAAGTACGAAATAATTATGATATAATTCATGAGGATTGGTTGAATTATATTCCAGTTTCTAGAAGAAATTGCTTGAAAATATGAATTGGACAATCGTGCGAATTCGGATTACCAATTTTTCTATTGTACGAGACTCAATGGTAAGCGAGATTCAGTAATATGTTTGAGTGCCTTACAGACGTATTCTGTATTGAGGTACAAACTGCAGCATTTTGAATCTCTATTGTGTCTGGAATTAAAGCTTCGTCAAGCAATTCATCTGAAAGCTTTGGATCTCCAACTCTGAATTTTGATTTAGACCATTCTTCCTAAGTTGATAGGATCGTGAACGTCGGCTACAACAACATCGGGGACAAGATCAAAAACTTAACTATGATTGGTTAGACCATATCTAGAGCGATTAACGACTAGTTTAATCAGTTTAATGTATTATGTTGTTCAATAAATATATTTTTCAAGAGCTGTCTAGTTTGTTCGTTAGTCTTGTTGGCTTTAATGATTTCGAAATATCTGATAACTTCAATAATTAGGTTGGTAAGTATATTTTATTATCTGATCAAAGGATTTTTTCGAAGGAATTTCTGAAAATGTGCAATGGTACATCTCATACTGTCGAAACCAGCTGGGAAAACAAATTCCATTATCATCGATGGAATCCCTAACAGCGGAAAAGACCTAATGCGTGATCGCCTTAGCCTCAGATATGATTCTGTGCGATTTCAATAATTTAAACTTTCAGTCTGAATTTGTACTTGATAATTTGCAAGGCTCTCAAACAGCTATAGTTTTTTTCACATTCTAATTGTGATTTCTTTAAACTGTTTTAGAAAGAAAAGGAAATTTGAAAATATCGCTGAAAAATTGGATAAATGTTTTGTTCTATGTGTGATTTGATGGATAGTTATTGCCTTCTTCGTGCAGTGGAAAAGTCATATAATGATGGCCGAACATCCATTTCCATGAAAAATAATTTTAAAACGTCATTTATTGATGAAAAATGATAGTCAAAGTATAAGAAAGAACTATCAATCAAATCACACACTAAACGAATATCACAAATATGCACAACATTGAAATTAGATCACAATATTTGCCAAACAGCGCTTTCGTTATTCGTTGAAATAACGAAAATCAAGAATTCTAATACAAAATATAATCAAACAGTTAGCTGTGTTTATGTGTGTTTGGCATGCATGAATATGAAGAACAGTTGAAGAAATTATTAATGATATAATGACAGTGATGAGAATTTCTGAAAACCACTGAAGAATTTTCAGATTCTTTTGAAATGAAAAACAATTTCCGTCAAGCCATAGCAGTATGTGAGAAGATTTTTATGTAATTTGAAAATTCATGACATGAAAGTTGAAAAATTATGTTTAGAAATAATAAAAATCATAAATAAAGTAAACGGAAAAAGATCTAAAATTCAGTAATAGTTACATTGTCATGCATCGAAATAGTGCGAAGTTTCTCATTTGTAGTTGTGAATATTAGATATGTTCGGTATTTGGAAAATTGTTAATAAAGTATGTCAACAATAATCAAAATTACACAAAAACATGTCCAACAAAGTCTCAATTCAATAAATATTTTGTCTGACATAAGGCATAAGGTATCGTGGTGACTTTGTTTTATAAAATAAAATGGGTGAAACCATAATTAATTAAATTTTAATTTGTATTTGATTTATATTTTGAAATTTTGATGTATATTTTTATAATTTTAGTACAAATATCACAAATATGCTCTATGTCTAAATTAGGTCACAATATTTGCGAAACAGCAATGTTGTTATGTTTTTAAATTACACTTTAGCAAGAATTTAGATTTGAATTGACGAGTGAAATAATTGTGAAAAATCATCTAACTTGGAAAACAATCCTGGCATTCATTTTAATGAAGACTTTTGTTTATAAATTTAATTAAATAGCTAAAAGGTTCTTTCCATTTTAAAACCAAAATTATTTTGTTAAAATTCAATTAAGGAAAATATTTTTTTTCTGTTTTCAGAAAATATTAAATATAAATTCATCTCCAAATTTTGCAATATATTTTTTGATTCTCTGTAAAATGAATAAAATATTAATTAATTATTTTCGGAAGTTACAAAGAAAATGATTTAATATTTCCAAAGCGTAGAATTGTTCCCAAAACTTTCTTCATTAAATTCTGGCAAGTAGGACGTAAACTTTTAATGTAAGGTTGAAAATAGCTCAACAAAAGACTAAACTAATATATCTCATTATTATTTGTTTAAATAATGGTTAGTTCTTGTGAATATATTTATTCAAATATTTCCTTTAATAATACATTTAATACAAATTAATTAATTAATTAAATTATATACGAAAAGTATCAACATGTCTTGCTATCAGTGTTATCAGTCTTTTGGCTTGTTAAATAAAGATGTATTTCCACTTGAATTTTATTTTTAAACACATTGGAAAATGTTTTATTCTAGTATACATGTAAGAAATGCCGCTTTTCATTCTGCTCAAAGTGTTTAAAATATAAAATTAAAATCCAAACTTCCAATGAAGTAATTAAAGTCTGTCAAAAATGTCATGCTTTTGATTCGTTTGTAATTTTTTCTTGTCTTTTATTTTTACAGTTTTTTCTAGAGTAAAAACGAACGAAAATGTTGATATTCCTAAAAGTCTTCAAAAGTAAAATATATTCTATTTATGGTTGTGTTATTATTAGTAATGTCAAATTCATATTAATTTATTATTTGTGTACTATAAAGGAGTATTTAAAAATTTTCGATTCTTGGTGATTGTAATTTATCGAGTTTTTAAAATTTTTATAAATGTAATGCAGACTCAAAGAAAGTAATATTAAGAAGCAAAGCAAATCGAATGTCTCAGAAATTGAAAGTCGCTTAAATAATCTTCGTACAAACGACGGTAAAACATTTATATGGATTTTCAACATTTAACATTGATTTAAAGTAAAAACGACAACGACTGAAGATTTGGAAAAGCGTCTTCAAAATTTGAAAGGATTAACAAACACTGTAATTATTAAACAGAAATCATTTTCATTTCATTAATTTTTGTATCTTTAGAGTGACACTTCAAAAGTAAAATGAATTATTAGAGATAATTGTTGGAATTTTTATATCGGTTCAGCCATATGCAGCACAGTTCTATGTGAAATCACAAACTGATCAAGATCAGATAAATAATTTATTGAATCGAGCTCAAGAAGAAGTAAAATTAGATGGTAAAATGCAATTGGAATCGGAAAAATGTACTGATGAAATTGCGAAACGATTGGATAATTTGAAAGGAGGGAAAGCAATGGACAAAACGTCAACAATTCCGAACAATGATGATTATTATAATTCAAATAAAATTATTGATAAGGTGAGCGCCATAATTATCATATAAATGTGTCGGTTTATTTATTATTTCCGTATTTTGTAAATAAATATTTATTTAGCAGTTGTACGCTGCTTGATTATTTCGATTTATTATTTGATTAACATATTTGTAACACGCATCTCTCTCTCAGTTTCTGAACTCAGAAACAAACTAATTCGGCTGTATTTCCTGGTGCGCTGACTTTTTTATTGATGTTAATGATGTGATGTAACTATAAATCAATAATATTCGTGGAAATCCATTATTACGTAATTTATTACATTTTTAGAAAATTAAAATTTTGACATTAATTCATCTGATGTTAAAATTTATATGATAATCGATATGATTTATCAATTTGAATAAAACAGTCTTTTAACGATGGCTGTAAGATCGATATTATTGAATTTGGTGAAGACGAGGACAATTAATTACTTGACAGAAATTAATGAAATATTATTGTAGGGGTGACTATATCGATTAAATTGTCAGAATAATCAAAATACTATTGTAGCAGTGGCTATATCGATTAAATTGTCAAAATAATCAAAATACGATGGTAGGGGGTGACTATATCGATTAAATTGTCAGAATAATCAAAATACTATTGTAGCGGTGACTATATCGATTAAATTATCAGAATTATCAAAACCACTCATTAAAACTCTTACTAGAATATATTTTTGACAAAACAGATTATTTAAATAAATTAAAAGATTCTCTAAAATAATATAAATAATGTCCTTCCTGATCAGAAATAATATTATATAAAAATAAAATATTTTAATCAAAATTATTTTAAAATTATTACATTAATTCTTTTACTAAAAAGCGTTCATTGTACACAGCAAACCTTTGTGTTTTTTTATTTTTTGAATATTTATATTAATTATCAAGTCATTTGGTTGTTATTATCATTATTATTACTTGTTACTTATTGTCGTTATTATAATTTTTATTAAACCTATTTTTAGTGATTATCATTTTCATAATTATAGTTACATCATTAATATTATTTTATAAACTGCACTTTCCGCGAATCACTTATTTAAACAAATATAATGTGTTTGTTTATTTAATCATGCTACTCGCCTTCTCTTAATATCCGCCCCATCTTTTCAGCTACTCAATCCGTCTGAATTTTATCACATGAGGAAATTGTATTTCCACTAGTCAGCCTGACTTGAATGCGGTAATTCGATAAGGGTCTTCGTACTGGTATCAATTATTTTTTTCTCTTACGAGGACCTACGCGAACTAGCACCGTCTCTCCCACTTGAAAAATTCGATATGTTCTTCTCCCCAAGTTCGGTTAGACATTATGTTGGATAGCACTTTATAATTTTCTCTTGTTGCTGCTAGAATAACCACTCGAGCCTAGTTGTTTTGACTCACGTCCTCATGGACATTGTTTTCCATCTGTAGATTATTTCTAAGGATAAGAACTTAGTTGTTGATTGATGAATTGCGTTATGGGCAGAACTCTATTATTGACAACAGTTCAGCCCAACTAATCTTTGAGATTTTACCCTTTAAGGAAGCTGATATTCTCTTCTAATTCATTTGATTAATTCTGAATTCTTGTTTGATCTCCAGTTTAGAGCACGCCTCCCTCATAAATTTTTCTCCGAATTGTTTCCCGTTATCAGATAGAATGCATTTTATTTTCCCAATCAATAAATTCACTAGTTTAGTTTGTCCTGGAAGATTGTCCTTAGGTCTTGGTTGGATGTAGCAGGTAGGCACACCAGTTAGCTAAACCTGTCGACAATGAGTACTTGTTACTTCGCGGTACTATGCACTGGGTCCATTTGGGCAATATCAACCCTTATTTGCTTATGAAACTCAGAGCCTACCTGAGTAAGCGGAAATTCCCTAGTTCCTGATTGATAAACCTTCCTCTTTATACAGACAATGCATTCTTTCAGTATCTCTTTAATAATGTTAACATCTAAAATGCCATCCAAAATATACAAAGTTTTCTTTATGCCTAAGTGGTATAGTTCCTGGTGAATTATCTAGACGAATAGAACCTCGAAAATTTTTGGGATTATCACAACCAAACCCCCTTTTTCTAGCATCAGCGTATTGTCAACCACCTTCAAATTATTTTTAATTCTCGAAAGTGAATGCTTATTCCAGAATCCTAGTTAAAATTATTTCACCGTTTAAAATGTGATCGTCTCCACTATTTCTTGATACTTATTTCGTGTTTTCTGGATCTTATGCATTATCTCGGACTTTATTTGTAGTTGGGCTAAATATCTAATTGCACTATTGCGTAGTCTTTTTCGGGTTTTTTTAACCACATATTCCATTTTTGCTTCTAAGTGCATAGGTTGTCTCCTGGGATTCTGTCAAATAGGATTACCGGTAGTTATAATATCGTGAATCACTACATTGGTTCTGCCTAGATCTAATCTCTCCGATTGTTGAACATTTGCAAGATCGAAAATCATATCCATGAACGATTTTTTTTATTGTGAATCTTCAAATCACGATTTAGTCGTCTCTTCTGCCGTGTCATCCAATTTGAATTGTTCCACAGTATATCTGTCTCGTCTGAAAGTAGTAAATCGAATCCACTTTAGACTATTAATCAATGGACACTCCTATGTGTCTTATCCGCTTAGCGGAATCATTGACATTTCTATCAAATTTTCGAATATTGAAATTTAGAGCCTCTTGTACTTGTTTTACAAGCTCTCTAATAATTGCTTTTTCTGTTGATTCTTGGTTATTGCATTTACTTGAATGACGTGGTCTCCAGTTACGTCATTGATATTAACACTCATAAGATTTATTTAAAAAACTGTCATTTTTCGCTAATCACTTATTTTAACAAATACAACGTGTTTGTTTACCACGTTACTATTATTATAATTATGTTTAATTATGTTTTAGTAATGTTATTATTTATTAATAATTTTCAATTTTATTTTAAATATTATTATTATTATTTAATAATAATAATCGACCAGTTAATGGATGAAATCAAGATCGAAAACAAGTTCCAACCATCTGCTAATTTCACACCATCAAATGATAACATCGAAGAATTACCATATTGTTGTTTATGCACTGAAGATGCCAAGTGGCGTTGTCATGACTGTGATGGGGATTTATATTGTGATTCTTGCTATAGGTACGCCGAGAATAATATTTCATTATTTTAATATTTTATTATATTTATAATTTTTCGATATTTATTGCATCATTTATTGTCAAAAAATTATTTCAAATATTTCACAGTTAAAATTTTAATTTTTCAGCATCTCCATTTCTCAAAAATCAAAATCGTATTTTCAAAATGAATTTACAAATTTTTTCGCAACGATTTTTAAAATATTCCATTCCCAGGATTGTTGTTGATATTATACAATCATCAAGCCTGAAATATTCGGCAATGGTAACACCGCCTACGAATACCAATTTGCTCCACTATATACAGATTGATATTGTGGATTTTCTGTGCTAACCACATCTTATTTGATTATTCCATTTGACCTGGTAACTTCGCTTGATACATTACCATAGGAGTTTTGGGATTTCTTCACCTTTCTTGTAGCTAAGTAGAACATCCACTATGTCACGGCCAGAGTCGGTGGAAATGTTCTGGATTACTCTAATATTCTCTTGCAATATCTCTGACCAGGTGTTTTTACTTGTAAAAATAGGTAGGCCGCAGTCCTCGAGTCCAGATAAGTGGTGGAATCTATCATTGGATCCTCAATGATTTTTTCGAATAGCTTTCTGAGACATCCAGTTTGTTCAAATTGCTATAGCTAATTAAGTAATTTCTAACGAAGAATTTTACTTTGTAGTGGATGGATATGTTGTAAGTAACTAGCTAGTGCCATTGTAGTAGAACACAGTTGCCTAACTTCTAGGTAATGATTTGTAGATCTCCAATTTCAATCTGAATTTTATATATTACTTCTATCACTTGTAATTCACTTCCTTTATATAGCTCGTGAGTTTGATAGCTTTGGGTTACTTCTGAACAATTGAATAATTACTGACTCCAAAAACTAGAGGGCTATAAACAAACAAGCTATTTCCAAATTGCATACTAATCAGTACGACTTAGAAAAATACATGAATACAATCAAACTAATACTCCTACTTCTCAAAAATATAAACAAAACCCGACTTGAAACTGTCAGCTGGTCATCTTTACATCGAAATTTATAATCGAGATCTGTGCGCAATTTTTTTCTTTGCCATGTTTGTATCACATTTGGATTCAACCTTTGCTTTTCCTTGTTCCTTTATTGGGTTCATTAATTTTTGCATGAGTGGGATTGGTCAATCCCTGTTTGTGTTGTATGGCTATGTCCCTCTTTCCAATTGTCGTTTACCATCTACCTTCACTGTGATTGGTTTGTTACTATATCTGTATGGTTTTGTAGGTATGCAAATGTTTAATATGCTTAAACAAGGATTCCAAGGTGCAAATCCATTTTTCTTTTGCAGGATTTCATCTCACTCAACAATAGGTATGACTAAACCCATCGTACTTGTAGGATAACTCATTTAAAATTATTAGTAGAGTATTAAATCAAAATGCAAAGCACAATAAATTTAACCTTCGGTTGCCAAAAATATGTCAATCTTTCACTTGGGAGACTTGTTTCAATATGGTTATTTAATTATTTAATGTGGTATTTTCCAAGATTTTGGCAGCTTTGATAAAAATTTGAAATTTGCTTATTTTTATTGTAAAAAGCCATTTGAAAAAATGTGTTTAAAAAATATTCCTTTTATTAATCATCATTTCGCGTTCACATTTACTGAATAATTAATTGGAATTTTCATTCAAGGAAATGCCACAAGAAGAGTGAATACGGGCCACATGAGCATGAAGCTTTTAAACAGATAAGAAGATAATTGATATTTTTTTGAGATTTTCTTGAAATATAATTTGTCAGATTTTGTATTGTCTTTTTGTCGCCCTGTATCATTGAGGATGATTGGTAAATAAAAATCGAAGTGTAAATAATGATAAAAGGATATGATTTTTACTGATTTTTAAAACGAAAAATTGAAATGAAAATCACATTTATGTGGTGGCTATGAAGTTGATGTTGTACTGTATAGCTGGTTCCAGATCTAGAGAATAAAAATATTAGTATTAATGATGATGTATTGCAAAAAGCTATAAAATTTCCAGGAAATCATGATT
>JBBMOY010111120.1:0-24923 GCA_037951405.1 Platydemus manokwari | reverse complement strand
TGTAACATTTTTGGTGATGAAGTATTGATTGAAGATATATGAATGACTAGGAAGTAACAAAAATAGAGAATCTTTCATTAAGTATTTTAATAAAATATAATAACGATTTTCAAAAAGCCTGTAATATTCGATTAAAACAATAAAGAACAATATTTAATTACAGCCGAGAATTGTTCAATTGTCATGAAAACTCTTGAAAACTCTCAAGAGAAATTTCTATTAAGGGAGAAATAAATTTAGAGGAGATATCTCTAAGACTCTAATATATTACTTGAACTTTCCTGTGAGAAACTTGTGAGAATTAATACATGGTTTGTTTCACTTTTAATTGCGTCAAAAGCTTTCATTAACCAATAAAATTATTCCCATACATCATCAAGTGTTCAATTTCTGGTCTGAATAATACAAAAATGTCCACAAAAAATTTTCATAATGATTTTTCCAATCGAGATTCGAATTGTGGTTACCTTTTTCAAGTTACTGTCAGAAATACCATTAGGCTTATAAAATAAACGAAGGATAATAGGAAACATAAGCAGTGAAATGAAAGCAAATGAAAGTGATCCCACTAAATAACTTCGTGGGGAAGAAATATTTAAGATCGAATATTTAATATATTCAAAACAAAATTGACATGGTATAAAGGAATAGGAAAGATACCGGCTTAGTATTTATCGATAATTCCTGTTAACGAAAATGAACGAAACCAATTCAACCTTTAAAAACTCCAAAGAAAATTCAAAGGGCATCTGAATTGATGTATGCAATTACAATTTCTGAAGCATTTTTTATCCTACTCTAGTCTTTTATCGACATTTTTGGCATTCTGATTCTATCAAGTGGAACCAGAAGAGCATGCAAAACCATTTCGGTTTGTAATCTCCCTCAGTGACATTTCAGAAGATCATACACAGTTCTTTAAATACAAAATCTGGACTGATTGGAAAATTTACTTCTTATAAAATATCTCCCATAAATCGTGATTATAAAAAACATCAAAAATCCTTAATTTAAAGACGCACAAAGTAATTACATTGAAACACAATAATTTTAAAAATTATTATTCTCATTAATATCAAAGTCTAGACGATTGATGAACTTCTAAACGGACTAATATCCTGATTTGAAAGTAAACTAAAAATAGCCAGGATCGTCTTCATTTCGATTAATTAAATAAATGAATACCTTTAATTATTAATTGATACAATCATTCTAGAATTGATGAAAGCTAAAATTAAAATTTGCCAATCATTTCTTTCAATTAGCTTTTAGATTATATCAAATCTATTCCATTCCATAAACGTATTTTATCTTTTACTTATAATATATTATTTTTACTGCAGGACATCGTTTATTTTCCTAGAAGACAGAACGTCATAAATATGGAAATGAAAATAAACCAGATATTAATTTTTGTTATTGATTTGTTGAATAAATTATTCTGTAGAATACAGACATATTCAGAAAGAATTATGAAGTTTATATGTGTGTAAAGAATTATAATTTATTTGCAGTGCAAAAGAAAACTGTATTGTTTCCACAAATTTCACAAGAATGGCTCAACACTCAAAAGAATAAAAATCTTTACGTCAAGTAATCGATCTGGGAAAAACTTCTACTAATATTTACTGAAAAAGTATCAGATTGTCAAATAAATTTGAGAAATCAATGATTTTAAAAGGATTATTTAATTGAACGTGAATTATAAAATGCTATCGGCATCATTTGTTTGTTTACAAAATGCGATAACATTTATACTAATGTATTTTTCAGTAAATTCAAAATTAGTTATATTATTATTATCCGGATTTAATATTAGAAATCAATATAAATTCGATCAACGATCTTATACAAATAAAATATGTGATCATACATTTTGTGATTACTCTGATTATAATTTTCGATGACATTATTATCAACAGAAATGCCGCCTACAGAAAATTTCAATATGGCTGTCAAACTTAAAATAACTAAAATCGGAAATTTAGGAAATAAATTTATTACTGGCAAACAAAGATTTTAAAATTTTTCGTTGGAAAATTCAAGTGGTTTTTTTAATGTAGGTCTTGTCTGTAAGTCGTGATGTGTCCAGTTTCTTTTCACATATTACCTTACTACAAAATTTGAAGATTTTGGTGATTTATTAACCGATTTTTCTCGTCGTTATGGATCATCTAGACGCATTAATATTTTACTATCAACGACAACCTGTTTATAGTTGAAAGAGGTTTACAAATAATTTTACACAAACTCCTTTGATAGAATCTTAATTCTTTCAATATTTTTTTACATGATGAAGTATTTTAACATAATATATTTAATCTAATTTGATTTATTCTCCTTAATTAGAATTAAATGCATATATGGATTTATCTATTAAAAGCTTTTTGACTTCCTTGGAAAGCTTATTTGCTTCTTGGGTTTCCTTTCTTGGGGAGATTTAAAATATTAATATATTTTTTTATTACGTCCAGTTATTCAAAATTCTAGAAAATTATTTAGAAGTGAAATCCAAAATAATTGTCGGTTATTCCTACTCAGAGGTTTGCAACTTTTTTTAACAGAGCTGCACTACTACATCATATTCGACTTAATCATCGAAATATTGGTAGTGAGTATCAATATTTTTTATAATTATTAATCACAATTTCAATGTGTGTCCATAGTTATTTCGATATTCATAAATATTCTCATGAAATAATAAATCAATAAACTAATAACTTTTATTGGTTAGATGAAAAGTAAAAAATCAATTTATTTAACAAAAATACAATAATAATTTTTAACTCTGTTGTGATTGTGGAGGCTTGTATTTGAAGCCAATGAACTAATTAAACGGATTTAAAATAGTTGAGTTGAATTATTAAATAAAATCTCGGAATTGTGCCTTATAAATTTGAAGGAACTGAAATCTGATAATTAAATTTGTAACCTCACTTAATTTCTAATTTTATCATTGATTATTAAAATGGTAATAATTTATAAAGCTGACCTTCAGATTGAAAATGTACGAAAGCGAATTGAATAAAACAAGGAAAACTTCTTGGTGATAGTGTTATATCGGTTATTATTATATGTTGAATCTATAAATTGAATTTGGAAGTACTTAAAAGAAAAAGAAATGTGATTTAAAAACGAATTATTTGAATAAACATGGTATAAACATGAAGAGATTTGGAGAAACTAAATTATTAAAGTTGTTTTCAAATTTATCGTATAATATCATAAGATCGGATCCTTGCGTATTTTTTTTTCAGTTCCACGGCTGTTCTTTTTTGTTAAGTTTCTTACAACATCTATTTGAATGACTTTTTCATTTCAAACGAATTAATTAAATTGACAAACATATCTCTATCACAATATTTATAGATTTTGTAAATTATTGGAGCATTGCATTAATGGAAATGTTCGTGATAAATATTTTTACAAGGAAATGAGCTCGTCAAAACAAAACGATAAATATAAAAATCGATGCCTTTATTTTTGTTTCAATATGATATTTTCGTCACTCCTAATATGATTTGCATCTCCTTTCATAAAATCCACTCCCACCTGGTAGAAAAATGAAAGAAAAACGAGACAATTATTTAATTCTTCTTTACATATAGTATTTAGTAGAAGGAAAATATTTATCATCTATCTTCAAATCAACACATATGTTTTATTCACGTTCTGCTCGTACGAAATTCAATCAGAAATTAAAGTTCCAAATATTCTCTTAACTAATACCGGCTGTCGTGTAGGCAACGTTTGGTATAATCAAATAGACAAATATAGTTCAGGGAAATAACTTCACCTCACTTATTCTATTAACAGTAATTCAAAAATAATCCTCATTTTTGAAATAGGTTTCTTTTCATGCAATAGGTGCCGAGTTCATGAGATTAATAAGTGCGTCTTGTAAAATATTTTAGTGTTTTCCACGCATCTCAATACTTCTGTCTCTCTGAGATGAAAATGAAAAATTTCAGCTGAAAATAAACGGAATTTTTGAAGAAATTTTTTAAAACTATGAGCATATATTTTACTTTGTTGGTTCATGTAAATCGTAGAATATGTTTGGATAATATTGAATTTGAAAGTACTTACAAGAGAAAGAAATTCTGAACTACATTTGTCTGCTCGATAATATCAAACATCATCAAATTATCATAAATCATATGTAGGTAAGTATAATCAAAGAATGTTTTTAAAAAATAAACATGATCTAACTTATTTAAGACACTGCAAGGCGACAAATTAAGATTTCTTAAGATTACGTTGAAATTTTTGAATAAATAAATACAATTCATATTGTAAAATGCGTAGAAAGCCAGACGAAGTTCTACGAGCCTAAGTGCAGGTATGAGAGACACTCATGCAAACAGTCACTTAAAGATGATAAAAATTATGCATGGTGATTGAATTCCTATTGTTGGTTTTTTAACCGTTACAAAAATGAACAAACTAATGATAAGTAGAAAATGAGGATTTATGTAATCAATAGCTTGAATTATAAACTGGGACACTAACAACAAATCGAAATCAAGATTATTATATCAATTTAACTTACATCTTTAAAAGATAAAACAAATATATTATCGACAAGAGTTGCGTAGGATTTTCTATAGGCAATTTTGTGATTATTTTGTTTATTTTTCAGGTCCTGAACCATTTTATACGCAATTTGTCTTTGTTCTTTGGGTTTTTTTTATCTAACTGTTATTATTATTTATGATTATACCTATTTTGCTAGTGTTATAGCTAATTAATTATTAGATTTAACAATTATATGTGTTACAAGATTTATTTAAATACAAATTTGTTGGGCTCATTGGATTGATTGTGACCTGCTTGGGTCTGAAAGCTTTGATTAGTGAAGGCAGTTTTGCTCTTTCATTCATTCATCTCGGCTTTCTGTTGGGTATGAATCGGTTGATTGTTTTTTGTGTTAGATAAAATCTATCAAAACACCGGTCGAGAGAAAATTCCAGATTTTTGCCGAATGTTCAACATTTTAGGTTGCGTATTCTTTGACCAGGTTTTGGATTTTATTCTTCGGCACGCCAATTATTGCCAAAATTGCTTCGGTTGAGACCGGAGCTGTATCGAGTGAGCCTATAATACACGTGAAAAGCTCAATATTGAAATCTGGTTTCAATTTGGTTAGCTCATTTCTAAAATAGATATAAGGAATTATATTATTTTTGTTTGACTCCTCGAAGTTTTGTATTGTGTCAATCGGACATTTCATGTCTACCAGAAAGATCTTTTTTCGCTCTAGATCAGTAACCAATAAATCGATGCGATCCTTTCTTTCTGGTAACAGTGAGCACATTTGGCTCACTACTACAATAATATTTTTTGATTGAATACAATCAACAATTTTGTTCAGGCATGCATCATGGTGAGCAGTTTGTAGCTTTTTATTTGGGTTGCAACATTGTGGTACATGTGTCATGGTTTCAGGGAAACTATAGCAAAGTCAGAACTTTTGGCTTTCCTCGTTTGTCTTCCAGGGCGATGCATTAAATGCCAGAGTATTTGTTCTAGCGATACTTATTGATAATGATACTTATTGATAACATTAGTTCTCTAATAAGATATTTGATTTTCGTCGTACTAATTTATAAAAATTTATCAAATTCACAGCATAAATTATTTATTCTCACCAAGATCAAAGATTCAAATTTGTGATTATTTTTTAAATTATCTGCAGCCAGAATGAAATAATTTTCTTACAAGTTCTTCAACTTTGCTTCTATCAGAGAAATCCTTTAACTCATTCAAGTATATATGTAAACATTATGAAATGTTAGCTAACCTTAAATAACTTGATAAATTAAGTTACGTAAATATGTGCTTATTGCTTTGTGAAGTAAGAGAAGCAAGTTTCTCGTCAAACATTGTTATTATAAACGTCTGTTGTATTATGTTGTATAATAATAAAATGATATTAATTCGAATATTGATTAATATTATTATTATGCCATCAACTTTAAATCAAACCTAAAACTATCAATATTTAAATATGATGAAATTACATCGAAGAAACATAGCAACAGATAAGCTAGATGAAATACCTTTTTTCAAAATGGTGGAAGGATTTTTCGATCGGGCAGCTACTATAGTTAAACCACAACTAATAAAAGAATTAAAATTGAAAATATCTGATAAAGCAAAAGAGAATTTCGTTACTGGAATATTAACTAAAATGAGACGTTGTCATTTTGTTCTTGCAATGAATGTAACCTTTAAAAGAGATGACGGAAGATTGGAACATATTAATGCTTGGAGAGCTCAACATAGTATTCATAGGAATCCTACCAAGGGAGGTTAATAGATTCAACATTTCAGTAAAGCCAGAATGAATTGGTGATTGTAGGAATCAGATATAGTGAATTCGTCAGTAAAGACGAAGTCAAGGCTTTGGCATCTTTAATGACATATAAATGTGCAGTAGTCGATGTACCATTTGGTGGAGCTAAAGCTGGTGTTCAGATTAATCCTAAAAATTATTCACCATCAGAATTAGAAAGAGTCACTCGTAGATTCACAATGGAATTGTATAGGAAAGGTTTCTTGGGTGAGTAAAATAATCTGGAATGAAGACTGTTAAAAAATGTTATAAAAGGACCTGCTGTCGATGTTCCTGCGCCTGATATGGGCACTGGAGAAAGAGAAATGAGCTGGATTGTAGATACTTATTCTTCTGTTTTAGGTAAGCATTTAAACACGAAAGACTAAAAATACTAATTTTTAAAAAGGTTGAAAATACATCAATATTGTATTATTATAAGTTATTTACAAACGAATATCACTGTCGTTTGATGAGAAATTTAGTTTATAAATCGAAATGATTTGTATCTATTTCATACTATTTCCGTAGCAATAACCATTTGATGAAATTGGTTATTTTATTATATCATAAAATCAAAATGAAGCTTTCCATTTCTAATGGTTGTGGGTGTTTGAGTTAAAAATTCTCTGTGGGTAGTTGGAGTTCACTAATAAAATTTTTTGTGGTATAATTTGTGGTTGTCATAAACAATAGCACATGGAATCTACTGACTGACAAAGTACTCATTATTTTTCTCCGATAACACCTATCCCAGATCCTCAGTTCATCTACAGATTAAATTCCCCTTTATATTTATATCAAAAGATTTTTGAAAAAGATTTGCCTATAGACAATTAGTAAGACTGAAAACAAATTTTATTTGTTTTAAAATCATAGATCTATGAATAAACGATAGTAAAAAGTTTTCCTTCCAGTTCAATACTTTAATAATAACAATAATAATAATAATAATAATAATTGTTATAAAATTTTATTTGATTTCTAAATGTGAATATTTTGGCAAAATTTAGAATATAAAGATCTTCAAGGTGCTGGCTGTGTGACTGGGAAACCAATCACGCAAGGTGGTATTCATGGTCGAATATCAGCAACGGGTCGCGGTGTCTATCATGGAATTGACAATTTTATTAAAGACAAAGAGATTTGTGATGAAATTGGGTTGAGTCCGGGACTGAAAAACAAGACTTTCATTCTTCAGGTAAGTTCAAAACCAAATTGCATTATAATATGTTTTTTAGGGTTTCGGAAACGTTGGTATGCATACGATGAGATACTTAGTTCGTGCAGGATGCCGATGTATTGGTGTTGTTGAGTATGATGGTGCTATATTTAACCCAGATGGAATTGATCCACGTCAACTTGAAGACTATCATTTGGTAAAATCTGAATTTTCTATTTCACTTACTAAAAAATATTATAATATAAATTTACTTTCTTCAGAATTAAATTCATTTCTGAAACCATTTTAAACTTTGGTGAAGTGCGAACAAAATCCAAGGAGATGTAAAAGGTCTAAATGGACCGCATCTAAGAACCAACTGAATTACAACTAATACAATATTATATATTATTGCGTTCTACACCCAGCTAAAACTAACCTTAATTTTGGTTCTCATTAAGGAAAAACTCAAGATTCTTTCAATACATATATATCTGTTTAATAAAAGATAAATTTATCTACAGAAATTTATCCAAACATCAATGGTTAAACTGTCATAGTAAGTCAAAAAAATAGGATGAGTACTATATTGCGATGTCGGTTCATCATTATATGCGTCTCATACATTGTAACAGATGATACAAACTCTTACTACTCCCACGAACACGTACGTCTACCCTAAATATTAATATTCATCAAATCTTATTCGATTTTTTTAATGTTCTTGCTTGCCAGAGTTCAATGTTTTATTTTAGTGCTAGCATTATATTTTCTAATTTACACTCACTGGTGTCCTTAAGCTAAACAATATTTATTTATAATAGCTGAAAATTATTGAAAAATGACATATATTGGGCCCATATATATAGTTACTATTCAGTTTATGAACCCATTTATTATTTATTTCATGTCTTTAATTCCGAACTAATTCAACTTGTATTTAATATTCCAGTAATATTTTGATTAAATTAATTTTGTACATATTAACAATTAACAATTTCATTAACGAAAACTAAATATTTTTTGCTGCAAACCTTTGAGGAAGATTTAAAAAAATTATTTTAATAATAATTTAAAATATTTAAATAAATAATTTTAATGATTTAATACTATTTTCAAAAATTAAAAAAATATTTTGAAATTTTATTAAATTATTAAAAAAATTTAACATTAAATAATTTTAAATAATTATATATATGTGTGTGTGCCTGATTAAGATTACCAATCAAAAAACTCTGGAAATTTGTTTAAATCATGTTGATTAGTTTAAATAAGTTACGAAAATCGTATAAAAGAATTCTCCCATTGAATATTCAATTTTGAGCACAGTAGCTACTAGTAACACTTATTATTACTATTGTCAATATACGTGTGTGTTATACCGCAAAATTCATCAAAACATTGATTCATTATCAAAAGTCTTCATATCAGTCTTCATATATTGAAACAATAAAATCATTTTGCCGATATCAGTTAATCGGATACCGGTTAATGTAGAATTTGATAGTCAGCCTGGAATTTAAGAACACGGTCTACATATCATTACACTTTCATTTTAATGATAGTGATGAAAAATTTTTAACTCTTTCATAGCTGTGGGGATCAATTCCCTAAGGGCATCGATTAAAGATGTATTTTATAGAAAAATATAAAAAATATCAAGTTCGATTGAATACAAATTTCGGGTTTCTGATTATATAAATAATTTCTCAATTTATAGTAATAAAAATACTTGTGAATTAAAGAAGATTTGGATTTTTGTATTTTTTGTTCTGAACGGTGTTGAATTTAATTTGAAAAGTTTGTCTTCATTGGTTTTTTGAATGTTTCTTTAGTTTTCAATAATATTCGAAACGTGTTCTCATGTTTTCTTATCGGCAGGAAAATCTGTTGTTTTAAATCTTTCGATCAATTCAGACTCTTTGGATGCATTTCAGTCTCTAATAAATGCCTCAGTTTATTGACTTCTTTGTGATAAGCTTGTTTTTTGCCTGGAATATTATGAGCTTGATTTCAGTAGTAGATTTAAGGATCGCTGAAAAATTGGTAAAAAGCAGCTTACATAGAACATTTTTCATCAGATTATATTTAAAGGATACCGATTTTCTTGTAGATCTTTTACCGTCACACTAGTTAAACAAGAATTCAACGCTTAATTTATTGTTTATCGGGAAATTCTGATGAAATATTATTAGATCTCTGTCACTTATCATTGAGTTAAAATTTTTATCCAAACAATGTCTTGGACTCATAATATCTGGAAATAATAATATAAATCAAGAACATGATTTCTGATCATCCTATAATTTATGGATTTATTTCCAATTTATTTAACTAATGATGTATCTCTTTCATCATGTTGGCCATCTTTCTACCACCAAGAAGCTAGGTTTTTTGACAATTTTATCGATCCGAACTCAAAAATTTTTTAAAAGCGTGCTCGTTCAAAATCACATTTAAAAGTCGACATGAATTTTGTTTAATAAAATAATATTTTCTGTAAATATTTACAATAATTTAGAGAATGATAGATATGTAATTGTTCTATGATTATTTGAAGGGATTTTATTTTGATTATCACATCATAGGGGAGGTAGTCTTGAATGAAAGGATATTTTCTATCAACTACATTTCAATTGACTTAATCTTTAGATAATTTCCAAGGAATTTATCGACAGTTTTATAATCAACTATAATTATATAATGAATATTTTTATTTATTAATTGATGAATGATGATGAGAATATTTTGTTCAGAGCTATCTATACAAGAAGTCCAGCAATCAGATCAATAAGGACAGAAAGAATCGTAAATATGTCACATTAACAGAGGATGCCAAATTAACCTATTATCCAAATATGAATGTATGAATTATTTTGGTTTTTTAAGTTTTTTATTAAATATTTTTCCTTAAATTATCATCTTGATATTTTTCTATAAATTTTCCTTAAGTTTTTGTCGGTAATAAGGAGACAAATATTAACTTGATAGCAGACATATCACTATTAGGTTTTGATTATGTTTGTTTTAAACGGATAACGGGTTTTTTCTTTTGGTAGCATTGAGGTATTTATATAAGATCAATGATAACTTAATAAAGATTGATGAAGCTTGAGATTGGATTGAAGAGTGCATTTAAAAGCACATCACTCACAAACAAATGAATGAAACTTTAAAGATCCGTCCGATCTCATCATGTGTTCATGAGTTAAATATCAAAGACGTAATTTATTGATTACATTGCTAGTTTTGAGTGTTAGTCGACCATTAGAATTGTATTTGTAGTTCTTTTATAATTATCACTGTCGGCCTGGGATCTCGAATTTATTTCTGACAAATGATTTACTTTACTCTGGTTTACTATTAACTCAACATTTGTTCTTTATGGTTTAGTTTTACGTGCACTTGTCGTAACTAGATTGTCGAGAATCATATCAGCATATTCATCACAGTACAAAAAGTCAAAGATATATCCAATCATGTTTTGTATTTTACTTTTATGTTAGACGGGCTTAATCTTCTGATCGTTTGAGAGTTAGAAATTTTTATAACTTCTTTAAATCAACTTTTTGTCAAAGATTGAAGGAAGTTTTTATAGATATGGGCAAGGAATTATAGGGAAATCGATAAAAATAAAGTATTTACCAACTAAGACCGATGTAAATACGGTTATCTTTTAAAGAGATAATTTTTCTCTCAATTATTAAAAAAAATGGGTTCATTAGCAGACTAAATTATTAAACAAAATCTCTCCCATTGTATAATTTAATTATATCAGCTAATTTTTGGTCCAATTATCGATTTGTTCATCTAATATTTGTTCGGTTAATAAGCAAATTATTTGACATCCATTAAAACAAATCAAGAATTAGAGTTTGTTTCGTTTGAAAGAGAAACAAGTTTGATTTTCTCTTAAATAATTCGTTTATAAACAGTGATAAGCAGTATTTTTCTATTGATCTATCTTAAGGATTATATGAACCAAGTCAGAGGCAAAGAAGTCGATCTTAAATTGACATCCGTAAAAATTCCCGGTGTCCCATATCGAAACAGTTGCTTACCAAATTCACCAACAACACATCCTCAACAAATACCGTTTCAAAATCTCCAACAAATTTCCAAATCCAAGGCTAGTAGTACAACACAAGGTAAATTTGGTGATGTATTTCTTATTAATCAATCTTAACTGCATGTCATCCCAGAATTCATTGGTCCAACTCTCGTATCTGATTCCATGACCACTGGTGGGTGCTTATCTTTATATCAATATAATGAATTCTTTATCTCTACGGTTTTGTGTCGTTTGTAATCTCTTCTTCTAGTGATAATGTATCTGTGTATATATACTGGTGGGGTTTTTGTTTTAATTGGAGATGAACTTGTTTAAATTGTGAGTCATCAGCAGACTCTTTTTTTTTCATTGGAAAAACAATTCAACAATTGGAATTCGTGAAATTATATTTCTAATTTTATCTCGAAATATTTTTATTGACATTTCTATGATTTACGAGATGATCGAAATAGACATTTCATAATTATAAAAGCTTTATAAAATGATAAAATCGTTCGATAAAATCAAAGAAGAATTATCAATTTTCAAGAGATCAAAGCATTGATTCATATAATCAAAGGGTCATATAATTTTCACAAGTCCTCCACTTTCTCACTCGTTATTTTTTTCCTTTACATTTTCAGGTTTATTTGATACCATAAACATTATTTATTTACCTAATATTTGCATTTGTTTTTTCATATTTCATCCGGCTTCTTTACTGTCTTGTAATCAATCTGTTTAATCGATATCGGTAAGTGACGAACCGGCTTGCATATACATATATTTTTGAGACTGCATTTTGCTTTTCCCTATATGTGCATCTTTTGTGCATGATCTTTGAGTAATCTTTATAAAACTGATATTCTTCCTCAGCATACCTCATTGATCACGGAATTTCTTCTGTTGTCGAATGTTCTTCCAATACAGAATCGCGTACGAAGGACACTTCTGTTCGAAACAAACGGCAACGCCAAATGAAATCGAATCCGAAAGTGACCAATGATGATGGTTGGTGCATGCACGTAGATATTTTATAATATTTGTAGTTTTAGAAATTTTAATATCAAACATGTCAGTATAGAATAATAATAATAATAATAATAATAATAATAATAATAATATTAATAATAATGTTGATGATAATAATGATAATAATAATAGCCAATACGATAGTGACATTATTATCAATTATTATTATTATCCATTATTATTATTATTATATAATCTAGTTTTATCAGGATTCATAAAAATAAATGAACAAAATATTTTTCAATCATACCATTTTTTATCTGGTATGAAAAAGTGATGAAACAAGCAGAAAACCTTTTTCTTTTTTGTAAAACACACCTAATCAAATGAGCAACAAATGATATTTCTTCTCTGCTACAATCTGAAGTTTTAACCAAGAAAATGAAAAAAAAATCGTTAATTTTTTTCAAAAATAATGAAATTTTATTTTATTTTTTAATATGAAATATAATTACTGTCGACAGTTTTTCAAAAATCTTTTGGAGATCATTTGAATAATATAATTATTGGAATGATTTTTTTTATCTGGAATTTATTGGTTGAAAAAACCGTTAACATGTAATCTCGAATGTTTTCTCATCAAGAAAAATTTGAACCAACAAATGATATGAATAAATATAAATTTATGATTATATTTAAATAAAATATATAGTTATAGCAATACTTTATTGTGGAGTATTTGTTGTGAGACGCCTTGAACATTAGGATACAAACTTTACATGAACACAATCGTAATCTATTAAAAATATTTGAAAATCCCATTTATTAGCAATATTCAAGGGTTAAGCAAGCGTTATTAATTATTTTCCTTTCTGGCTACAACTATCAACATGTATGAACTTGAATCCATTATCAATCTAATGACTGGTCTTTGATTTTCTTGAGAGATATATAAAGCGATTTATTAAATCCTAATTTATATTAAGCTTTATAAAACACATAATCTATTAATTAAAAATAAGTTTTATTTCCATTTTAAAAAAGAGTAAAAATAAGAAAAAATATTTTTGAAATATCGCTTTTTTGTCACCACCAATATCGGTGACCATATATATATTACAGATGTTGGATTTTTAAGGTGTTTTCCTGATTCTAAGGCGGTTGAATTGGCAATTAAAATTTTTAAAAATTAATTCGAATCCATCAATTTATTTTCAATTCAATCATGGCAGTTAATATATTTCTATTTCTCCCGTATATACATGGCCGTATAAAGAAATTATTGAGCTGATTACTGTATGTGTCACAACATGATAACATGGACCCCCTTATATGTTATTATACTATTTTAAAAGTGATTATGTACTTACAAATTTCTATTCGCTATAGATCAAGAATCTTATGAGTTCATACTGATCGGTAATGACAATAGACAATGGCATTTCGATACAAGTTCTCTCGAAGAAAGAGATGATTGGGTGATGAAAATCGAAGCACTTATTCTTCATCGGTTACAATTGGCAGCCCCTAACAAGAAAAGTAACGATTTCTCATCGCTGTGTCATAATGGGTCGGTCCAACAACAAGATAGTCCCAATGATAATTCAAACAATATCAACAATAATCCCACGAGTTCCGCTACTGGATCAATAGCCAGTCTCATTAGATCGATTGCAGGAAATGAAGTCTGTTCTGATTGCGGTTCACCAGGTTGGTTGATTGTTAAACGTTACAATCGAAATGTACACGGTCTTTGTGTTATAGAATATGTTTAGCAAATATAACCAGTCGACACTCACAATAACATAAATTGAATATAAAAAAATAATAAAAATAAAAATAGTAACAACAATTTATTGGTCATTCTTTAATTTGTAAGGTCAAATTTCATTTTATTATTCTCATAGTTTTTTACAAAATTTGTTTTCTCTAATAAATATTTCAGCATCATTGGCTGGAAATCACATCTTGATAAAATTTCTCATTTGAAAATAAAGTCGTGATTTGTGTTGATGGGTTTATTTATCAGAATATTTCCGTCAACACACATCTATATATATATATATATATATATATATATATATATATGAATGTATTGGGAAATGTTTTCACGAAAATGGAAATAGAATGGAATTGAATGAGTGAGTGAGATATTGCAGTTCCGGTAATCATGTAATTAACGATCAATTTTGCATTCCAAATATTGAGCGCGCTTCCAACACGACTTAATCTGAAAATTTCCTGTTCGGGAGAGATTAGAGTGATTGGTGTTATGAAATATCTCACCACAATCGAGACATGGCTGTAGGAAAATATTTCATTCGATGTAGTTAATGAAATTTTGTTTTGTGATTATTATTAATTGATGAAACTTGTATTGCATTTCCAATATCAAATTAAATTGTTTTTTCATTTTTAAGACCCAATTTTATTATATTATTTATTTTTAAAACCTCCATTGGTCTCTCTGGTATTCCTTCTTCTATTCTTCAATATTCTGCACATTATCGTTGATGATTCATTGAATAAGCTTTCACTAATGAATGTGTGACTACATAACATTCATTATTTTAAGATCCTTGTTGGGCCAGTTTAAATCTTGGCATATCCGTATGTATCGAATGTAGTGGAGTTCATCGTCAATTAGGTACACATTTTTCGCGTGTACGATCATTCCAACTCGACGAATGGAGCAATGAGCACATAGCTGTGATGCAAGCAATTGGAAACACTTTAGCAAATTCAGTGTGGGAAGCCAGTGTTCATGCTAGTTCTCTTCGGTTTAATGTTTTTTTTGGTGACAATTGGCTTTATTACATTTATCATGTTCAGAAAGCCAGAGTCGGATTCACCTAGGGCAGAAAAAGAGGCATGGGTAAGAGCAAAATATGAACAAAAGATGTTTCTTCCTCCATTGCCTTATCTCGATGCACCAATTCAACAGCAATTGATTGATGCCATCACAAGGCAAGATACAAGACAAGTCATACTGTGCTTAGCTTTAGCAGGAGATGCTGTGAATGCGAGTTACAGTGACCAGGATCCACGCACTGCAATCCATATAGCAGCTACTCTGGGACATATTGTGTATTTGCAACTGTTACTATGGGTTGGTTTTGATTATTTTTATTTATATATCTTTTTCCAAGGCGTCATTTGTCCCATGGGAAATACAAAACACATGGATAATTATTGGATAATATCTACCCGATATATTATTTCATTGGATTAATTAAAATAAAAATACGAATTTAATCGATGTGTACTGACATGGCACGATTTTCAAGCGGTGTGATACCACAGATTCTTTAACCCAAATCACATTTGATCATATGATATTATTTTAATTGTTGACTACTTATATTAGATCGATTACAAGAGGAGGTACTTTGTAATGAAATCTCAATTGATGATATCAGTGGTACAAATCAGAATTGTACTGATATTAATATTCATTGATAAGAAATAGATTGGAAAAATGAGTTATTCTTCATTTGTCATTGTTATCAATGTATTTTCCAGATTTAAAATTGATTTTATTATTATTATGTGTAAAAATGATCTAAAGTTTTGCGTCACAGATATCTCATCCATGAACCCCATTGGTATTGATAATTTTTGTTTTAATTTGCAATGTTATTTGCAACTATTATGAATATTTATTTGATATGAATTATGTACCGGACGTCAGATTAGCTTTCAATATTTAAAACTCGATTCTTTATCATCAATTCGTCATTATTATTAGCATTGTTATTATTAATAATATAATTATTGATGTTATCATTGTATTGAATTGTGATGATTGATTGTGTGTACATGTTGACCGCTTGAGTCATTTATATTAAATAGTTCAGACCTATTTCCTAAGCGATTTAATAATCAACCAAAGGAAACGCATCTTATGTTCTTAATCTAATAATAATAATTGTTATTATTGGGATTAAACTAACTCTGTGATCGCTATAATATTCTAGTACAGATATTTTTTTTCTACAAAATAAACCTTAGTGGGATTCAAACCCTTCAGACGTTTAAAATGAATTTTAAAAAAAATTCGCAAATATATTCTGTTATAAGCGATAGAGTGGTCTTGTATAATTTTAGTGTTTTTGTTTTTGATAACTCAAACAATATGAAGTTCAAATAAGCGCGTGTTCAAATCTTAGAATTAGCTACGATATTCATTGTGTTGAATCGCACACAGTAGATAAAGAATATTCTTGATAAATCACATCATTACAGTTATAATGCAAGAATTCTTTATTGCTAATAATATCTAATCAAGGGTTTTAATGAATTATTTTTTCCTTTATACATTCTAATTTTATTAACAAAGCCTTATTTAAAATTTATGAAAAACAACAAAATAGTTTTAATAATTTTTCCGTTGATTTTAAATGGCTTTCACTTTTAGTTATACTTTTTATTTTTAATTTTTTTATACGGTTTGATTTTCAAATACAGGAAATATTCTGTTCGGTACCAGTTTTTAAATAGTGTATCATGATTAGAAAAAGTTGTCAAAAACCAGTTTGTGGTGATTCGTTTGTTGAAGAATTGACTTTAGAGAACATTATGTAAGTACGATATTGTTAAGACAGAAACTTTATGATGCCTTATATAATACATGCAGTATTCTTCCTCCTAACAGCCACTTTTGGGGAATTGGGATAAATATGGCGATTAAGACAAGTTTTTTTATAAGAAAAATAATATAGAAGAACAATCAAATCAACTTTTTATTTTTTTATCATTGGAAAAAACTGACGATTAAGAGGAATTTGCAGTTAAAAAGAAGAATACTGCAGTTTTAAAATAGAAATTATAGTATTCTCTTAGTGTGTTCTTAAATTATGTGTTAGATCCGAGTCGTTGTAAAAATTTTTTATTGGCTCTGGAAACTAATATTGAAATTCACTCGGTTTATATACTTTCTTCAACGATACTCGACTTATTACTGTTACTTTAGAAATAATAGATGTCATTTGTACGATCTGGATCTTAACAAAATTGCCAGTTTCTATCAACTCGAGAAAATGGTAGCATCTAAATTAAAACCCCAAATTCATCATGTGCTCTTGGAAAATTTATTTAATGAATATACTAGAATGTATTTGAAAAACTAGGCTAGAGGTTGCTAAAAAGTGATATTTAAAAATATTCGTATAGAATATATTTGTATTGACTGATTTGTTGCTCTTTAAAAGAAATTATGGATTTAATTTATTTGCAATGTTGGTTTGTGGTGTTTTTAATTATGAATGTGTCTTTGAATAAGTGTTATCATGAACCATATAGGTACAGTATAAAAGTAAAGAAATATTAGCACAAATGTAGCTCTAAAACTATTTTTTTAAAATCTGAACGCTGTGTTGGGTGTATCAATCAACGATTTGATATGAAAACAATATTACCCAAAATATTACAATCGTTATCTCATCAACTACAAGTAAACCTCTTTACAACTCAATGTTTAATCACACAAGGCATGATCAGCACCCGAAAGTCAAAAACAGAATAGAAAGCAATCAAAAAGATTGATTACTGAAAATCAAACAAAGTTAAGATTAATACACAAGTTACCGACTAAACAAGACGGTCAGTTACACATGGAACTCAACCTCTTTTATAAACCTAATGGGTGTCTGCTTGATATCACGTGTCTTCGCTTTCCATTTGCTGAATTTTCATCGTATCTCGAATCTCTTAGCGATTGACAGATATTTGAGTTTGCTGCCATTTGTAGGTATATACCTGTCGATTCTTAACTTCTAAATATGGATTAATATTAGAACGAATCTGATTGGTTGACGGTAAATGTGCTTATCGGATCGGTGTGTGTCGACTCTTGTTGGGGTTATTTCCTTAGTTCATGTAAACCTTTTGTTTTTCTTTATGATTAACCCAACACAGTGAATATTACGCTCAAAATATTTATTAATTCAATTACAAAGTGAGGCAAAATATACCTCTTCTAAAATTCATTTTTAAAATCAATTATAAATCAATTTTAATTTTAAATTAAAATAAATTTTTATCTACAAAAACTCTTGCACAAAGATACCTCTCCAATATTAACGAAAGAGCAAGGTAATCGCTAACTTACACTAGAATAGAATACTGAAAATAATTGGTGCTATAATACAAAAACTTGTATGTATTATTGTGTACGGCAAAAAAACAATAATCAATTTAATTCAAAAAAACTAACGATATCTGTAATTCAATTGAGACCAAAATTGTCTCGCTTAACTGCACAAATAACATTTGATATCAATGTATAGTGTAGTCATTAGTTATTGATGTATTCTTCTGCTTAGAAAGGAAGACAACTACTGAAAGCCATCGAAGCATACCAACTGAAAATGAGGTGAGGGATATCCCACTGCCTATACACGAAAATTTTTTATGTTAAAATAAAATTAAGCATTTTTTTTCATGAATATTGTTACAGTTTTATAAATTGATGTATGATGTAAAAATTTTTATCAATTTTTGGGCTTGATTATTCAAGCGGTAACTTTTGCATCAATTTTACTGTAAAGCTTGATTAATCAAGTATTGTATTTTATTTTTTTATCTTTTAATTAAATTTTTAATGAATAAAGCTTCTGGTTAATTTATTGAAATAATAATAATAATAATAATAATAATGATAATAATTATAATAATAATAGCAGTACGGTTAAGAAAAATAACAATACCTTTCAAGGAAATTCTGGACGTTAAATGTAGAAATATTATATTATTTATATTCCAAAAAACAACTAGCGAGTTTTATACTAATAAAATAAATGGTAAATCCTTGGGGAATAAATTTAATTGTAACTATTTTCTCCAATTATCTGTGACGATTAAATTCGTCTCCCGATTCGTATAAATAGGGAGGTAAAACGTCACAATTTTCGATCCGATCCATATTTGTCAAGAAGAATTTCTACCAAGCCTTCGTTTCAAGTATATGCCCATTTACTTGCGTTAGATTAGTTCTTTAAATAACTGATCGGTATTATAAAACACATGCAAATTTTCGATTATAGAGCTTTGTCTTAAATTCCTTGGACGCTGGTTTTACTGCAAGAGTGTGCATATAATTAACCGTAAATCTCTAGAAGCTTGATAAGGTTTTCGTGTAATTTTTATAGTTTAATTTAACCATTGTAAACCGTAGAATTTATATAGGTGTCATTGTAGTTTTGGTGTTAATAAATATTTTTTAAACAAAATTTTGTTATTGATTTACTTTTGAGTGAGACTGATAACTTTGATAATAGTTTTAATTGAAATAGAGACCGATAGTTTTGTTAAAACCCACAAAGTGTTGAATATAGTTTTTGTAGTAAATATTGATCATTGTTGCCGTTTGATATTGTCATCATACAATATTAAACGCGAGGCGAAGAAATAAATAAATAGGTTCAACAGATCGTGCCCAGGGCTTGATCAGAACCACGTGTGACTGATTAAGACAACAGTGATCAACAACAATAGAATAAATTTTCGAGACAGATAAGGTTAAGGTTAACAGAAATAAAAATACCAAGCCCCAAACGCATCGATTGCAGCTGGTTTGTCTTTTATACAGCTTTCTATTTTAATAATTAACATATTTTATAAACAAGCTGTTTTGTCTTCATTCATTGTGTTAATAGTAATCACAATATTGGATTTATAGAGAAACCAGTATCATTATCATCAGATTTTAATTGAGAAGTCAAAGCTGATTCATTTTATTTAAAAGTTAAAAAGACTGATAAAAATTTAAAATAGTGTAACTTGGCAATAAATAAATATTAATTTACCGAGTGAAGAACTAGAGACAAGGTGAAAGCATAATCTTGACTTTCTCCCTATCACAATATGGGAGCAGGATTATCGAGACGAAAACAAACTGTTAACATCTTAGGTGCATATTACTACTTTTGGGTTTAATTAATTGTTATAAAAGTAATCGAAATAAAACTAGCGCACACACATATTTATATAATTTATTATTTATTTTCTAGTTGTCTAAAGTTATATCTGAATAAATCAAATATATTTTATCATTTTGTCCGAATTTCTTTTGATTGTAGTATAATTGGTATTCATATTTTGAATATTATTTGATTATATTATCCTAGGATTATTTATCAGTAACAACCTTCATCTGTTGGAGTGCAGATAAGTCACAGATTTCAAACTTTTCTGATTATTTTTAATATAAAACTTATATAATAAAATGAAAATTTAAGATCATATTCTTCAGGAATTGTAGGTATCTCTCAGCGTCGATGGATCCACCATCGTGAAGAATTTCGAAATGCGTGAGTGATTATGCGTAGTTGCTGGTAACAATAATCAGAACTTTGCGATCAGATATTATCTGCTATAGTTGGACGATCACCCGTTTTATACATCCAAACCCGGTTGCATTCTTTTGTAGATATGACTTGAAGGTAAATTTTTCATCGATTACAATGATCTTTTCCTTAGCCCCACTTGCCGAATAAACATTCAACATTTCTTGACAGTAAGTGACTCTGATTCTCTGCTTATTATCCGTCAAAATGTGAGGACTTCTTCCCAAGTTCTTGTTCCAATGGTTTCTTTTATGTCAGTGTCTCTTGAAATTGCTGGACATCTTAAGTGACAATCATTTTACGCAGTGCTCGTTCTTGGTCTTCCTAAACTTTCCTATCGCTCAAAAAGTATTCGTTGTTGTCCTGCAAACTCTTTGGCAATCTGTTGTGCTCTCCGAAGGCTGACGACGTTTTCTGCTTTCCAACTTTTGACAAGAAAGCGATGGATTTCGGTAGCTGAAAGTTGTTTCGTGTTAAAGTTGCAACGAATAAATTTATGTCACATTGCCTTCATCATATAACCAACTCTAATTGATTTATTTAAATTTAAATCTTGAACTTTCCAGTCTTGTTAATGATTTATCTTAGAAAATTTACATAAGAAAGATCTACCTGGACAATTTTAACTTTGATCTTCAGATATTTTCTTGTTGATAAAAATGAAATTTTTTTTGGCACCTCTTATATATTACAATATTTTTCTTAGAAAAATAAAGACTTTTGAAGTAGATGACGAGAATTACTTATAGAACAAATATTATGAATGTTTAACTGGTGTACATTTTAAAGTTATTCTTACATTGAACTTATACGATTTCGATTAAACTTTCACAATTAAAATCTGTATATATCAAGATTATTATGCTTTATAGTCTCCTTATTCAATTTTTTAGATAAAGACATTAACCTGAAAAATTCATTATTGTTGGAAATTAGATGTTCAAAGTCACATTGTTGTCTAAATAAAATTAAAACAATCAATTAATTTGCCACATCATTTCCGAATTTAAAAGTTTTGATGCGTTTGGGTCTTATATGGTTTTTTACTTAACACTTTACTAAATGATTTTTCATTGAGGATCGCCGTTGTCTTAATCAGTCTCTGTGAGTATCTGATCAAGACCTCAGGGTGCAGTGTAACCTTATTGTAACTAATGTCATTAACCTCGAGCTTAATACCGTAGCAAGTCGATAAAAGCAGCTACAATGTCCTACTAATTATTGTGAATGCTTTAATCAGTCTCCTAATCTTAATGCCTCTGAATGTTAATCCTAATTCTAGTGTTCTATTAATGACTCTGATCAATCAATAAAACCAAGCTTGATTTAAAAAAAATGTATTATGAACTGCAAAATGACACGTATTTAAAATTACACCCATATAAAAATAACACTAAATTTATAACTACCAATATATAATAAATTCTATGAAGTTTTCCTTAACAAATTCAAGAATAAGCGACGGTTGATAAACTCCAACACTCTTGGAGCAAAATCTTTTACCGAAAGATATTTGAGTCAAAGCTCGATAGCAAGAAATTACAGAGAAAAATATCGATCAGTGGTTTATAATACTCAACCTTATAAGCTTACTGGTAATGATTTTCAAACTCATAGGTCATAAAACAAACGATCGTAGATGTTGTAATGCTTGTGCTTTTCAAGTGATAGGGATCTTCTTAGTGGTTTCTCCAATTAATGGGCATAGGCCATTGAAACTTCGCCTTCTATTTATATGATTACTCTAAGTGGGTGTTTAATCTTTCTTATTATTTTAAAATGTAACTATTTATTCCCAAAATAAATTTATTCCCAAATAAATTGTTAAAATTTTGCTCCCAAAATGAAATGTAATTTTTATGATTTCAACCGTCAGCTTGTTAAGGAATATTTTTTAACTTTTATTAGAAGTTTTTTCCTTTTTATTATTTTTATTTTATTTCTTAAGTTTTTATCAAAGGGCTTAATTACAAGACCTTCTAAAATATTTTGTTACAATAAAAATAATGTTAGAAAATGTACAATATGTACAATATAGCATTATGCAATTACTACAATGCTGCTTGCAGATGAATATTATTTTAAGTAAGTAAAAATTACAATATGGCCATCATGTTACAATGTTACTTACAAACAAATATAATGATAAAAATTACTATCATCTATACACTATTCGTAAGAATTCAGATAAATTGTCATAAGTCAGTTGTTTTTTGTATTCCCACCAGTTTTACAAATGAATTTAAAAAATTGTGCCAGGGAAATTTTGTGAAAATGAATGGGATTAAACTTCCAACTGTTTAAAATTGTTTTATTTAACTTTTGTAACAAGATTCATAATAACTAATATTGTTCAACCAACTGAAATTGTTTCTCGTTAGAATACAATTTTATTATATGATAATTGGATTGGAATTTTAGAATTATTATACAATTCTTTAAAAAGCTATAATAATAGAATTTAAATTTGAATTAATTTTCATGGTTACTTTATTGATCGTCTTACATTTTAAAGGCTGTTTTGAATATTTGTAAACTTGACTAATTCGATTCAAAACTTTATTTTCCATTTTAAAATAAATTTTATTGCCACTGATAGTTATGCGGAAATATACTGATTATGTAATTAAGTATTATTAATAATTTTAATTTATCCAATGAATATTAAGAGAACATTAAAAAGATAAAACATAAAAACTTCTTCAAATCTTCAATCTAACTTCATAGATAATTCGACCAGTTCTAAATTTAATGATGAAAAACCGGCTATAAAATAAATGAGAACTTATTAAGTGTTGGTTATGTAATCGAGCATGATTGAATTGACAATCCTTTTAAAATGAAAAGGAAATATATAAGCATAAATTATCGAATACAAGTATTAAATATAATGAAATATTTTTCTCTAAGAAATAGAACAGTTTATTATAATAATAAAATAAAACCAATAGGAGATGAAGTCAACATCAAAAGTGATTTTTCATCAGGTTATTCGTCGATAAATGTGGAAGAATCAGAACAATATCTATCAACAAATTATTTATCAAACATTGAAATCATAAACTTGAATCCATTAATCGATAATGGTACAGAAATGAAGGAAATCATTAACGAGTTATCTATAAATAATTTAAATCCTTCAAATGAATTCGTTAAACACACCCGCAAGAAAACGATTTGTAATATCGAAGAAAGTGATTTATCCGATTATTATTCGAGTGAAATTGATGATAACGATGACGATCCGGATTGGGTTCCAGAAAAGAAAAGCGTAAATTTCAACATAATTCCTTCAAAATATTCAGGTAATAATTCATCTTTATTTATCTCAATTTACGGTGTTGAGGTTTTAGATGTATCAGATGATGATAAATCAATTGTTGAATTCAAGACAACCAAATCCAAAACAAAGACAACCAATGCAAAGGAAAGAAAGATTTCTTCCAAATACAAAACGCCAAAGTCGAAATTCTATTTCCAAATAAGGGAAAATGATTTGAAAATCATTAATTTGGCTATGAAATATTCGTATGAAGGAAAGAATCCGAAAATGGAAATGTGGCAATTTCTGTTGTTTGCATTGAATCATTCATCTGTGGCTGATTTGGGATTAAATTGGTTGAATGAAGATCAAAGAATTTTCAAAATTAGCAATGCAAAGAAATTAGCTGCTTCATGGGGAATGCATCAGAGAAATGGAAACATGACTTACGAGTCCATGTCAAGGAATATGAGGTATAATATAAAATTATTTTATTATAATGATATAATATGTTTATTCAGATATTATTATAATTCAAAAATATTGTCAAAACATACTGATAGATTATCTTATCAGTTTTCGACATCGTGTTGCGATTGGTACAGAAAGAATTTCAATGATTAATAACTTTAATTTGCCTAAAAGTTCAGATTGATTTCAATATATTTTTTCATTAGAAGATTTACTGCTGAATTTTGTTAATTTTAATCATATAATGCTTTACTCATAAGTCGGGACACTAATTTGCATATTGTGTTATATAAGAAATTTAATAATTAAATTATAAGGTCTGA
>JBBMOY010110009.1:0-12502 GCA_037951405.1 Platydemus manokwari | reverse complement strand
ACATGGATTCGATATGACAACCCAAAACGCAAAGCATCTTGGGTGAAGCCTGGCGAACCGAGTACATCAACGCCAAATTATGGGAATGATTAGAAAATTAGGGAAGTGGGTCCCACATAGATTGGCGGAAAGAGATAAAATAGAATTATTAAAGATTAGAACCGGTTAATTAACCCGAAATAGAAAATAAACCCTTTGAATTTTCGCATAACAACTAGAAAATAGCCCTTATAAAAAATATCCCGATGCAAAAATAGCTGGCATAAAATAAGATCGAAAAATGAAAATCACCCGCATTATTTCGGCTGGCAACAAGAAAATAACTCCGAATAAATTAAATAATCCTTAATAAAGAATAAAGAACATCAAATTTCGCCCGCATTAAAGGACTGACAACCCGCAGTCAAAAATATTCATTCAGATTAAAATGAAAAGAGCCTTCATTTTAATCAAAAATTACCATCAAATAAATCCAGTATAAATAGGCCCTTAAAATCATTAGGCCTCTGCCTCCGTTCGAAATACCGAAACCACTAGCGTAGAGTACCCGAACTAAGAAAAATCAAGTATTCGTTGCCGAGTCGAGGAAGCCGAAAGCCATCATTTCCCGTTGCCATTATATGCCCAGATATTTCTGGAAGAACAATTTTAACAATTGTTTATCAATTTAATAGAAGATTGCGCAAGGATAAAGTGAGATCAATACGTGTAAAATCATCATTTATCTACACCACCAAAGACGCATATTCTTCCTACTTATGGGACTAAGTCCAAATATCTTTAACACCCGGTTCTACCTCTATTGGAGGATTGTTACCGTAGCTTGTCTGGAATTGTGCCATAATTGTTCCATCGTTCCAGTGTATAAAAGTATCGTTATATTTAACCATACTTGTTATAATCGTATAAAAGTAGTGCTAGCCGTATAAAAGTAGTCAATTTTATTGTAATTTGGTGAAACAATATAGTTTTAGTAGACATAAACCGAGTTACTTTTGATTTGACAAGTTTCCTAAGAAATCATTCACATTTCTATAAAACTCATCATCATTATCAAGTCATTACCTTTTTATAAAAGGGTGCAAAGAGAGACGTGTAATATTAAAGTGAGACTGATACCAATAAGCAATATCATTGAGCCGTTCATCCCGTTGTCATACGGTGATTGCAACGATCCAGGCGAAGGAAGATCAAATAATAACATAGGTTTAGTTGATACCTAAGGGTTAATAGAACAACGAAGGGACTGATTAGACTCTGATATTGGACAATCAAAAAGTTATAATTAAAAGAGACTGATAGTAAAATAACAAGAAACCAATAACCCCAATAACGAACAGAATATTAAATCAATAATTTGACATTTGATTTTTATTTCAGTAAATCATTTGCTTTAAATAAATTTAGTTCATTTAAACAAATTTCTTTTTATTTAGTTATTTCATTTAAATTTTATTTTAATACAATCAACCCTGTTCAATATGAACCCCATTGAATTTGAACATAGTTCATTGGAAATCATGTGGGTTTTCATAAGAAATTATGTTTTATAATACGAACACTGTTTATTTTGAACAATGAACAAAAATGGTGCAAAAATAAATCAATAAATCATACAACTATTGATTAAATATTTAATTTTCAACTGTCTTTTATGAACATGAAAAACACAAATTCAAAACGAAAGAGAAAGGATTTAAGTATCGAAGAGAAAAAGGAATTGTTAAAATTATTCGAAAAGGATAAAGGTTGTTCTCAACGCTTTCTTTCATCAAAATATAATCTTTCATTAGCCTCTACAAATAATCCAATGAAATCTAAAGACTCCATTTTGAATTTAAACTTGAATACCGAACAAAGACGAAAAACACATTTACGTAGTGGATATAAAGCCGATGGCATCTTATATTAATGGTTTCAGATCCAGAGAACAAGAAATATCAGTATCAGTGGTGATATACTACAAAAAGCATTAGAATTGCCAAATCACTTAGCAAATGGTGATTTTAAAGCATCGAATGGTTGACTTAATTCTTTTCTTTCCAGGCATGTGATATCAACGAATAGTGTGAAGCCTGCGACTATTTCTAATTATTTTACCAAGTCTTTAGAAAATGCGAATGTAAAAGAAGTGAATATGATGATTCTCCATGCTTTGAAATTAATCCAAAATTTAACGAAGATCTCTCGTTTTATTTGGTCGAACAGTATGAAAATGAAGAAACAAATGATAATTCCGCTGAAGAGGTGGAAGAAGATACAGTAATAACAGGACTCGAAGCCTATAAGTATGGAAGAAAATTTGAAAAATACTTCCAAGCTAATATTCCTGATAAGATGAACAAAATACGGGATTCGATTGAAGAAATTCCAGGAGAAAAAGCATCTAGACAATTGAAAATCACAGACTTTATTATGTGTCAAAGAAATAAAAATTTTGATAAATAGACTTCATAAATACTTTTTGTGAAATCTTTGATATTGTTAATAACAGTTCATATTATTTTTTAATGTGAACATTTGGAAAAATTGGAACGCTAGCGTTCGAATTAACAGGTTTCACTGTATTATTTAATGATTTTTAGATCATTTATATGTAATTTTTTTTATTAATGTGTTCTTATTAATAAATCTTTAACTATGTTATTATTATTATTATTTTTATTTGGTAGGTTCCTCAAGTATTCAGTGTATCTTTATTGAATAAAAAGGTTCATCATTATAAAATGCAATTTACTCATACGTTTATTTCATCGTCCATCTAATGTCAGATTAAAATTTTCCTTTTCTATAGCATCACTGGATGAGTTTCAATAAATCAAATCTGCACCTCTTCACTAAAATAAAATAAAAAATGAATTCGTCTTTAACAGAACTTTTATACAGGTCAAGTCAACTTTGACATAAATATGACTAAATATTTTTTATGACTATTAATTAAATAACTCGTATTCGAATTTTATCCAACTCTTTTCTTTGTTTAGAGCAATTATTGTGTCTAAGAAAACATTCAAACATATTATCTTTTACAATTTTATTTAATAGTAAAATATTATCTTGTTATTGAAAAATTTCGATTGTTTATTCTTTGGATAAATCATCTGTATATCTGTGATACAAAATTTGGTATTCTTCAAACAGAAATTTTTAAAATTTTTATTAGATTATCAGGATAAAATTACTATGAGTAAACGCGCGAGTTATATATCTACGAATAAAAGTACAACTAAGATAAGAAACGATTCGAAGAGGATTTTAATCTTAAGAGGAAACTCTATTAATCTATTATGAAGTTTAAAATAATTTTAAAAAGATACAATGTTTGATATAAAGCCCATATAAATGTTGTTGAAGCTGAAATGGTGAATCAAATGAATATAATATTCCTAATGTACCAGTTAGAGAACACATAGGAAGCTTCTTGTTAATGTTATTGCGAAGTGTAAATTTAGAGAACAATTTCTTAGATAAAATCATTTTGAAAGCACCCAAAATTCATCACGTAACTGAGAAGCAATTATCAAATATATATCAAATTAAAAACAAATTGTTCTTAACTGTAAACACAAATTCTGGGTAGTGGAGGTTATGATGTAAATAATGGTTTTCAAGTAAAAGAAGCATAGAATAAATTATCAACATGTGATTTATAAAATATCTGTAATGTTTTTGCAGAATGATACTAGCTTTATTTCAGTTATGAATATGATATAATAATAATAAATCTAAACCATGAACAAGCATACATCTGACCGAGGCATCACATAAAATGACTGAGATTTTTACATGTTATAAGCTTTCAAGGAAAATATGTTGACGCTTTTAGCACCGATTTTATATACAGAATAGCTATTGATGCAAAACAAAACACGATTCCACTGTCATTTTTCATAACATCAAACCATAATTCCGGAATTTTGATATCAGAAGTAAGTCAAGTATTGAAATATTTTTTTGATTTTTGCTTTGCTTATCGATAAATTACCAAATTTTTATCGATTTCATCGATAGTTGATTCCAGATTTTATCAATAATGTACAATAATATGCAAAAATTAATGAGATTCAGAGAAATAAAATGTAAATTTTTCATGGGAAAAATCGTAACATTACGAATTCATTATTCGGACAATCCGTCAGAAACATGTAATTGCTTCAGGACAAATCCACGACTAAAAATCTGACGACAAATATTGAATATTAATTATTGAGCTGACAGTGACACTATAAAAAAGTTGAAATTTGTTTGAGAATATTTTGTAATGAAAACGACTTTGATTTTGATTCTACTTGTTTCATCGTATGTGACAGAGACGCCCAATGAAGAGTGTCTCTATAAATATATTGTCGTTGTTGATGGCGGTAGTACATCAACGAAAATAAACGCATTCCAATTCACTGACCAGAAACCACTACCCAAACTGGAAGCTTCAAACCATTTTACTATCAAAATTGCTTTTTCTTCACTGGTAAATAAAAAAAATATAAATGAAACTTTGAAATATATTGTAGAAGTAACAGATCAAAATGTGACTTATTTTATTCCAGAAAATTGTAAAAATTCAGTAAGACTTTATATCCAAGCAACTGCAGGAATGCGAGCATTGGATAAAAATGTGCGGAATGATATGAATGTGAAAATAATAAGTGCCTTTAATAACTCGAAGTATGATTTCAAAGAGGAAAATTATGGAATTTTAGACCTAAAAGAAGAAGCGAAGTATGCGTGGGTAACTGTTAATTACTTGGTAAATAAATTGAATTATACGGAATCGGTGGGAATCCTCGATCTCGGTGGAGGTTCTACTCAAATTGCGTTTGCGACTAAAAAAAAATTTACGGAAAAAATTACATTATTTGGCAAAAAATATAAGATTTATGTGGCTGGTTACGACAATATGGGTATGGAAATAACACGGATTAAATATCTGGATGCCTCCTTATGTTACAAGAAAAATTGTCGAGATAGTCCTAAATTTAGTGAATGTCTTCATCCGCATATTAATAGTTCTATAAAATTTGGAGTAGGATCGGTACGGTTTACGGGGTATCCAAATAATTGGCAAACCAGATTTATCAATTGTTATTACCAAGGATTGGAGTACAGTTACCAAACTATGAATATTAGACATCTTTTCAAAGAGATGGAGTTTTATGCCATGTCAACTTATTTCCATGTCATAAAAGGCCTCAACAATCTCGACGATAAAGTACATTTTTTCAAAACAGACATTCAAAATGTCGTTGATCATTCCATGGAAATATGTCGGAATCCTTCCAATAAAAACAAAGGGCATAAAAAATTCCAATGTTTGGATTCGAGTTACATCGTAGCGCTTCTTACAAGAGGTTATGGATTCAAATGGACGGATAAAATTACCATTTTAGACAAGTTACACAAAGTTAAAATAAGTTGGGCTCTGGGTTTTGCACTTTCTCGATATAAATAAGTTCTTAATGATGATAAATAAATTTTGAAATGTTATTGAAATTATTCCCGTTATAAATTTTATCTTTATTCTGTGAATTAACTACACTTTCAAAAACAGTGTCCTAATCTCTGTCAATAAATATAGATAATTTTAATACTCGAGATAATAATATTATTTATTTAAAGTAGGTGTAAATTTTAATATTATAAAGATTTTGTTCTAAAATTTAAAGTATTGCGATAAACACAACACATGATAATTTATTATTATATTTTTTTCACTTCGACGTTATCCTCAATTTATTTTACATCCCAATGATGGTTCTCTAATTATTGGCGAGAATCCATTGAGCGTTTTGAAATTTTTATCAATTCATGACATTCAAATAATTTTCAAGTTTAAATGTAATTAAAGTACTTGACTCCCACTACATTCTACTTTTAAATCAGTATTCTTGATTATTATCATTAGTACACTTAGTAAGCCACTACTATTTTAAAAACCACACATTAAAAACGAATTGAAAAGATAATTACTTAAACAAACTAATATTAATTAATTCATTTGATGTTATACAAAACTTTTTTATACAGAATTAAATTTTATATCAAATCAAATTTTATACGAAATTAAATCTTTAAAATTTTTAATTCAATTTGAAATTATTACATCTCATTTTCTTTAGAATCTTCGATTTTCTTTGTATTCTTAATTGGTATCGAATGCTGGCTTATTTATGTACACAAAAAGTTCTAATTCTTTTATATGTTTTATATCTTCTCTAAATCTTCTTTATATCCACTCTACATCTTCTTTATGTCTTCTTTATATATTATCCATATAAACTCAACATAACCTTCTTTTCCATAACTTACAGTAATTGATCTTCTCAGAATCAAATCATGATGCGTGGTCGCCATGTAAGCCGCTACTATCTTAAAAACCACACATTAAAAACGAACTGAAAAGACAGGACACTATCCTGTATTAAAATACAATTACTTAAACCAGTGGCTTTCAACCTTTTTGCTGGAGAGGAACCCAGCGGAGCCCCCGTGGAATAATGTAGCAAGTTTAATTATGTTAAATTTAGTGTAATAAAGCAATGACTAATATTAAAATAATACAAATAATAATACAAATAATAATGAAATAATAATAATAATAATAAAATAAATTTTCAAAATGAAATTTAACATGTTGTTTATTTGTTCGTTGTTCTAATTTAGAAATTTAGGAATTGCGGAACCCCTGGAGTGTACTGGCGGAACCCTAAGGTTCCGCGGAATCCTGGTTGAAAACCACTGACTTAAACAAATTAGTTTAATTTTCTACAAAACTTTTTTATACAGAATTAAATTTTCTATAAAATTAAATCTTTTTAATTCAATTTAAAATGCTCACACACATTCTTACTTCGATTTTTATTTCGCTTTATCCCATTGATTTTTCGGTTTAATATCGCTGATTGAAGGACAAAGTTATATGGACTTTTCATATCATCAATCCCATGCCATTAATTGAACTTTCGCCTTTCTCATTTTTCTCAAGCACTCAATCTTCTGATCCATGGTTAGTAAGAGCCGTTCCCTAGAAAAAAGTGTCACTTTTGAAAAAAAATTAACCATTTGTTAAAAAAATCAATGAATTCTAAAATATTATTTTTGTACAAAAAATTCATAAATATCGAGTTCCTATTTCAGTTCTGCTTGGGTGTGGTACATTGAATTTCCCTCTTACAGTTTATTCTTTGTTTTCTGGAAACATCTGATCAGTTTTTTATGAAGATTAAAAAAAATTTCTATTCAAATTTTTGTTTCCAACCAACTGAAGTTTCCTCGTTATATATTTTGAGAAATCTTCTGCTCATTGTCATTATCAAACTTTTGATATAGTGACATCTTTAAAACACATTGTTATTCGTAGAAATCACTTTTATCTTTGGTTCTCGACTTAATTTACTAAGAGTCTATTAGTAGCTTTATTAAAAATTTATATTTTGAAATTCTAAAATTAACTTTTGAGTATTTTATCCTTTACAAATGTTACTTACTTCATACCCGGATCATCCCTGATTTAACTTGTTTTTTGAATTCAATCCTCAAAAAAGGGCACTTAATTATTAACTAATGGATACTGAATAATTCAACTTCATATTCTTAATGAGTTTTTGTATCATAAATATCTTATTGGACCAATTTTTGGAGATTTCCTATTTGGTTTCTTACGACTTCCATTTTTTTTAGATAAATTCTTGTATTAGGATTAATGTGGGAAACAAAAAAGAAGTTTTCAAGAAGATTTTCGTAAAGAGCTATTTAACAAGAGCTATAAATTTGGCTGAAGAAATTAAACCATGTGAATATAGGCGACGCCGTCTGACGTATTGAAGAACAAACGAATGTATCGAGGAAAGAGGATCCTGATATGCCTTTGAGCGCATAAAATCAGATGAAAAAGACATCATTGAAAGATTAAAGGCTGAGGATTTAAGGCTCAAGTAAAACATAACTAAATAAAAAGAGTGCCGAAGTAGTAATATAGGTAGGTGATTGGGGCTATATTACTACTAATATTAACTTTACATAAAATTCTAAATTTCAAAAAATAACCAATTTTAAACATTTATAAAATTTAAAAAATCAAAAAATAATTTTCCTATTGAAAAACTATACTTAAAGACGCCGGAACAAAAATGCCGAATTTGTGACTCAACATTTTAAACTATTCAAGCTGCAAAAGCACATGAAAAATCCAAAAAGCATATTGCGAAGTATAACGCTTCTATTAATAATGAAAACAATAATAATATATGTAATGAAAATAATAATGATAATATTGATGATTTAATAATCTCTAATAATTATAAAACCCAGAAAATGAACAAAAAATCTCAACCAACTAAGGATATAATTTCTCACATTCCAGAAGAATCTCATAAGATATTAGAATTCATAAATAAATATTCAAGCATTAAATTTCAAATATCATTCGAGACGTTATTACAAAATATTAATCCTAACACAATGGAAGAAGATTATATCACAATAACGATAAGTTCAGATCAAATATTAAAAATTGGAGAAGATTAAATTAATAGAACTAATCATAACCTTTCCCCAGAAACAAGATGATGATTTATTATAAGTAAGAGGTAGTGGTCGGAATATATTCTAATAAGAAACATAAAAATAAATACCTCAAAGATAAATGTATTATCTGGAAGCAGTTATTTACCACTGCCTTTTATTTCAAAAGGTTTAATAAATATAGAAAATTATGATAACAAATGATTTTTATATTCAATACTAGCGCACATACTTTCAATTGATATATGAGGTCACCAAAATAGACCAGAAAAATATATAAAACATTTGATAAACTAAATATAGAAGAAATATCATTTCCAACATCCATTAATGAAATGAAAAAAATTGAAAGAAACAATAATTTTAAAATAAATGTTTATGGTATAAAAGGAGAAGGTAATGAAAAAAAAATTGTGAAGTATTTCCAATTTATATTTCTAAGAAAGAGGAAATTTTCACGACATGAAACTGTTATATTTAGAAAAAGATTGAATAACTCATTATGTTTATATTTAAAACTTTTATGAAAGGTAATATAAACTATAAATTAAGACCAAACCAAAAATTAAATATTTGTGATAAATGTTGTTCTTATTTTGGATCAGAAAATATCTTTCAAAATCATCAGAAAATATGTGATAAAGATGGAAATGATATAACAAGAGTAGTTATGCTAAGTAAACATAATAATATCTTAAAAATTAATAATTATAACCATCAAATACTTGTTCCTTTTATAATTGTTGCTGATCTAGAATGTGTGAATATTCCTAAAGAAGAACAAAGAGGTAAAGCAACAAAGGTTTCTACTAATCAAATACCTTCTTGTATTTATTTAAAATTAATTTCAAGATATCCAAATTTAATAGAAAACGCGAAAATGTTATTTCAAGAAGAAAACTTTAAGCAAGAGTTTGTTAAATGGATAGAAGAAAATAGATTCGAATTAAAACTAAAAACAAAATTTGAAATTGATTTGAAAGAACGAGACATAATAAACTATAATAATTCTGATAATTGAATTTATTGTAAAAAGGAATTTAATAAGACAGATATTATTTTCGAAATTATAGATTGGAAATTAACAAAGAAAACAGTAAATAAAGCAAGAGATCGTGATCATTATTTAAAAGAAAATAACCTCAGAGGAACAGCATATGAAGAATGTTCACAGAACAAACCATGTATGAAATGTGTGAACAAGGAATAAGAGGGGTATATTATCAGTAATGGGAAAAAGAAATGTTAGAGAGATAAATAAATTTACCCATACCGGTTGTGAAAACTATAAAATAATTGATAAATATGAAGCAAAGAAATTATTAGAAATAATGAAAAATGGTGCAATAATACCACCAGAAACATTTGATAAAATTGTTTATTATATATTGATGCAAATAATTTATATGGAAGGCCATTACTCTATAAAAAACAATCTCTTATAATAATAATAATTTAGCTGAATTCATATTTGAATTAAATAGAGACTCAGAAAAAAGAATGATCTTAGATGATGTTGATTTAGAATATACAAATGAATGTAAAAATCAAACAATAGGTTTTCATTAAGCTCCAGAGAAAAAGAAAATAGATTTTGAAATCCATAGTCATCATAGTAATTCATGGCATTAAACCGCTTCTGCCCTCCTGATTTTGAATAAAATGATCCTTTAGATTGTGGATCAAGTCTGCCTCGGTTCTGAAAGTTCTTGAAGTGTCTTCGCTGGGTGCACTGTTATCATTTCTTCTGGAGTATCTAGTACTGACTTGGTTAGATACTCTGCATTGATATTGAAAATGGTCATTTCTATCGCAGCAAAGGCACTGTACATTATTGCATTGAGCTCTGATGTGTCCAAGTTGACCGCAAGCCAAACATCGTCGAGTTTCTTTCAATGAGTTACGATATAGTTCATTTAGAGACGACTTGAGAGTTGGCTTCTTCCACTTCGAGCATCCCATTGATTAGCATCCTTTGTTATATTTGCAAATGACACTTCCCTATGAATTGCAGAAAGTGATTCTTCTCCCTTGATTTCTTTTTGGATGTCTTCCATCTTCTGACTGATGGCTTTTCCTTGATGTACTGTTCTTATGTCCCGAATTTTCATCTCTTTTTTATTTCCACATCTTCAATTACGTGTTGAGTTAAAAACATCATTAATGATGACTTGGTTAATTTATGTCTGAGAATATTGTCTGTTAGTTTCTCGATTTTTTCGAATAATTGATTGCAATTTTCTTCCTTTCCTTTCCGGTATCTTAATGCTACATAATATCTGCAGTGAGGTTGATTTTAGGCTCAACCACTTTTCTAAGCCTCTCTTCAAAACCTCTTCCTTCAGTGGTATCATGTATTGGTAGCAATTCTATTTTAAGAAAAGCCTTCACCAGTGTTTCTTCGAATTCTCTTGGCTGTTGAATCAGCTCGAAGAATCTCTTTGTTTCTATAATGAATTTCTCCAAATCATCTTTAGCCTTTAATTGCTCTGGAAACTCGATAAAATTCTGGACATTGGTCGCCATGTTAGAAATAAGTCGTTTTATACTGAATAATTTATTTAATACAATTACAATGTTATATACACTATTTTATTACTGATGATATAATAACGTCTTGGGTGGTTTATTGGATTGTAGCAACTGACAGTTGCACATTGCTGCCTAACATACTATCTCCATATAGTATTGATAGCGAGGTGAAGACAATAAAATATAGCATAAGGCTTCTTAGAGTGTATCTTAGAGGTGAATCAGAACTCATTGAGACTGGTCATGACGGCATTGATCCATAGTGTATAAAATATTGAGACTGATAAAGAAATAATTTTAAACAAGCAACCACGAAACACATCACATTTATGAATGACAATAATAATACTGTTGATATATCAAAACACGAATTGTGAATTGGAAGTACTATCAGCTCAAACTTAGCACTAACAAAGTCAATCAACATGAATGGATCACATATATACTAAAAGAATTACAGTCCAGTTTTTCTGTGATGTGTGCTGGACTTTTATTCGATGTTCTGATTTATCGGATTTTAATTTTAATTTTAGAGAAGTCGATTTATCAGAGCTGATGCTGGTCAGTCCTTGTGTATGTATGGGTTAGCATTCATATATTTCTAAGAATTGAAAACCTTGTTTTATGGTACTTCTTATTAGTTCGTTATGGTTATTTCATTTCGAATAATCCATATTCGACAATAAAATAATAATAAAATAAAATAATAATAATCATTCTTATCAATTAATTTTATTATTTTTATTTAATTATAATATTAAATAATAATATCATTATATAAGCAAGTAAGTAATTCGAAATCGATGAAACAGCTTGAACTAATTGGATTTCACATTAGTCTTACATAATTGTTCAGAAATATGAGATATTGATGTGAAATTACTAGATTTATCACCTAATTTTCGAAAACCATTATAATATTTATTAAAATTGTAAACCAACTTTGTTGTTTGAGGGTGTTGTTTTAAGGTACCAATATTGATAATTTGATTTTAAACTGTAACCTAATGATTATAATATTCAGCGTTAGTCCATGTCTAACACATCTTTATTGTAATAATTTTATCATAAAATATAGATTCTCGATTATTTTCTTTGCTCTAAAATGTAACCAAGTAATAATTTAATTTTAAAATAAAAGATGATATCAGTATAAATTTGCATGACATTTATTTTGTTTCATTTTATAATTTTACAAGCTATGAATACATGTTTAATATCAGAACTACCAATTATTATTACAAGAGATATGATTATATTAAATATTATTAATATAACTTCACATCCAAATGATCACAATTAAACATATCAAGTCTCAAATGTTTTTATAATATTTATTCATTATTAACAAAGATTTTAAGCAATAATGACTTTTCCATAGATCAAGTCACTCACTGATTCAGTTATAACATATTTCTCTCTCAGACTTCGAATCAACTTAAGTTTCACT
>JBBMOY010108898.1:0-12506 GCA_037951405.1 Platydemus manokwari | reverse complement strand
ATATCATTGATTGAATAAAGATTTTTGTTTATCTAATCACCATTTGACTTTTACTCACAAACTCCGCACGAACTTTTCAATAATGGACAGCTTTGAAAATTAAATAATCATACGGCTTAGTTATATACATAATATATTTTACTGACTGAACTTTTGAACATACTTAACAGCTTCAATGACAATGTACTTGGATTAAAATTTGAACTAAAAGTTGATGGAAAAATCAGTAGGTCACTGAGCATAAAGAGCTTACACATCCAATGCAAGATTTTGTGATCAAAAAACACAAACATAAATCAAAAACTAGAAACAAATAAATATGATCTATTATCACCCATTAATCAGATTATCTTTTGATGTATACTTGAAAAAATACTCAAGAACGAAATTAAAAGAAAGTTCTCTGTCAAAATTACCTAATCACAATTTTTACAAAATTCTTAACCAAAAAATTAAAGACAATAAACAAAAAACTTGTGGGCATGACCATCAATTCAATCTGTTGGAATGGTTATGTCAACTAAATTTCTAGAGGTAATATTGGAATCAGTTTTAGAATATTATTTAAAACAGCCCTTTCTCTGTAAAATATGCCAGGAATAAAGAAAAGAAATGGGTCAATTAAATAATTTATATGGAAGCAGTATTTGACTCTAAAATAATATAATAAAATTATATTCAATGTATATAGGCGCGTCAAGCAGAACACCATGAACAAGAATCGAAGAACATCATATTATAGTAAAATTCATAATTATATTTAAAATCAGCAAAATACAGTCCCAGGTGAAAGAGGCATTTTATATTTAACAAATTATATATTACTTGTGATATATTTGAGATGAATTAAATTTCAATTTAATTCGAAACAATTTTAATTGACATTTATTCAAATTTTATTCAGATTTAATTTAATTTTATAAAAAATTAAATTAATGTAAAATTAAAAATATTTGTTTAAATATTTGGATTTAAAATAGATTTGATTGTGTCTTGATTTTTTGTTTGATTTTAGTGTGTGGATTTTAAAATAGTAGTAGCGGCTAACAGTACTGAAACTAGTTCCAATAATAAAATGAAAAGAAAACAGTCATTGATAAAATATTTATTGATATTAATCTGATAAAACTCAAAACTTCGACAGAATTATTACCAAAAACAGTTAATGTTGTAACGGTTATTGAGGAGCAATAATATCAATGAAATTTAAGTACATTAATTAAGATTATCGAAATTGATGAGAGGTAGTTATGACATTGTGAATTATAGAACAATCCCATAAAAATAACGATATTTGTGACCAGTTTCGATACTTTACTTACACCTATATTTACACAGTCGTACATACATAATTGCTGACCCGTAAAAATCACCAAACAATAAAATACATTTTACACGATGACACATACACAATCATGGTTGACATAAATCGATAATTTAAATCAAAACCTTAGAAATCAAAATGTCTAACAGAATTGAACACGCGTAATACACAAGATTTCTTGACCATAAATACCACAATGAACATTGTTTATTTTCTGTAAAAGCTATTAGAATCTGCTGAACTCAGAGAAATCGTGAAATTAGATTTATTGTGAAGTCGATGAAAAACACTGTAAATTTAATCAATAAACATTTTTTTTATCAAACTCGTGTTTGATATTCAGAAAATTAACTTCTAAGCTCTTACAATAAATAAGTTAATCGTCTAGTTAACTACAAGCAATAACATCGTAAGTGATCTATCGAAATATACGTCTTATTCTTCAAGAAATGTCATGTTGCAAAAGGACATGCTTCAGTACCAATCAATCACAATTTCAAATTTATTGAATGGGTATTTATATCAAACCCGAGTCTGCCCATATTATAAATTATAAAATTGAATTTTAGATAAACATAATAATTATATATAAAATTATATTTTTATATTTTTTACATGTCAATTCAACAAAGTGAAAATTCAGATTAATTAGATATAAAATTATGTTCATGTCACACATTTCAACAATAGATTTTAATTGCACAGAATTCACAAATTGATGTCAACAAGTAATAAACGAGTTATTGAAACAAATAAATGTACAAATTAAGCACTAATTTTTTTGTTTTGAAATAAGACAAACATAATTTATTCTATATTTGAAATAATATTTAAATTATTGCACAAAAAATACAATTTATTTAAAACGTAATTATTCTATTTGAAATGTACCATAATTTATAATAAATATTCATTTTAAATAAAATATTAAATAAAGAGTATTACTATAGTGTTAAGTCGTCAAAATATAAAAAATAAGCAAATAAATAAACCACCTTTTACTGAAAATTAGTTCTATTTCGGCACTCTGTAGGAGTTTTCAGGAACGATTTCTGCATTGATGATGATGGTTTTATGATATGGATAGTGTTCTATTTTGGCTTTCCATAAGCCTCATCAGTCCCTCGGATTAGAGACAGATATGACTAACAGAAATCTAGAAAATAGCTATCCATTTATATACTAATTTCAGAGACCAATTCATCAAGTAATCCAAATTCCAGGATTACTTTATTGTGGCTAAAAATCCACGCAAAACCCTGACGGGATTTTAAAGAGCTGACATCACGTTTGGAGAAAAAATCAATTCAAAATGGATTACAGATTGAGCTATGAGTATAATGGATGATCGTAGCTCAATCTGATAACTAATTAAAAATAATAATTACACAAAATTTTGTTTAAATTCACTATCTAGTAAGTATGTTGGTAATATTTTTATTTTACATTATGTTTTCATGTTTTAGAGTGCCAAAGTGCGTACGCACTAGACTTTCCATTTTAAATAGATTCTCTATTTTAAATTATTTGTTTTAATCATTTAAATATTATTGTTTCACTTTTTTAACTCTGTATCTCTATATTATAAACAGCTTATATATCAATAGCAACTATCTGAGACATCATGAGAACCCAATGTAATAACATAACAAACAAAAATTAGGGTGTAGAAATGTTGAGGTTTCGGCCAAAATAATCAATTAACAATCTTTTGTGGGAGTATATAATTTTTATCCTTCGTCTTATATTATGTATCTAACTTATTGAAGTATAAATGTATAGAAGTACTAGTTTTTACATAATTTCAGAACATTTCTTATGGTTATTTACTATAAAAAGATAAAATAATATAGCAATAATTATTATAATAATTTTAAAAAGTTACAAAAGAGATAAACAAAAGAAAGCAATTAAAATAAACCTGTATTTAAAGATAAATCAACCGATAATAGAAATTTTAATTTAACCCCAGAAATTAGAATATTTTTATTCAAAAAAACATCTGATAAATAGAAATAATAAAATACCCCGATTTTAATTTGGCATGGCCATTAAATCAACCGCTAATAAAATATAAACCCTATTGTTGGAAAGTAATGTTGCGATGACAGGTTTTTTAATTATGAGAATGGAAAATAAAATTTTGGGACATCAAGTTAACACTCATGATAAGCATATAAAAGTATTTGGATCTTTCCTGATCGTTAACCATAACCTGCTGTGACTTTTATGTGATTTTCTAGCAACTAGTCTCCATAGCTATTATCTTTGTGGGTGCCAGCTTTCATGTGCTGGCCTCCTGCATATTGATTATTGATTTGATTACTGTGAGTGCGATTACTGACTTTAATTGTTTGACGATTTATTTATTTGTATAATATTGTGATCGATAATTATAATTCTGACACTCAATATTAGTAACAAAAGGAAGAATATTCTTTCGAAATCGAAATTATTTTTTAGATATTAATTAATAAAAAGTGAAATCAGATTTGACAGAAATTCAATTTTTCGAAATTCTTTATTCCGATATTCATATATTTTGAACAGGATTTGCAAGGAAGTAGAGTATTTTTTCGTTAGTATTTTAGAGTAAATCTAATTTTTACAATCACACTATTCATTTAAATAACATTCAACTAAATTTAATGTAATCTCTAAAGATTAATCGTTACCTTTTCCATTTGGGTGATTACAATATCCCTTATGTATATTTTTCGTGGTTATCTGTTTCCAATTGGGCCAAATATTTTAACGAAACTTTTTGTTGCTGTTCCAATTGTTCAACCTTACATTTTTCTCAAATAAATATTATTACTCAATCATTGTATTTTGATTTCATACCATTACATAGTTAGATATATTCATCAATTCTAATTCATCGTTTCTTTTTGTTTAGCGAAGTCACACCAACATTGCTGCAACAAGAATTGAAAATTTATTTCAGACATTTTTTAGAACAACTAAGATGCTTGTAGGTTACTATTCCGACAACCTACAAGTGACTGAAGTCTATTACAGCCAGAGAAAGGTAATAAAAATCCCAATATAACACAAATTTATTATAATTATTTTGTTGATATACATAATAATAAGTTTGAATCAATTTCTCATCATTTCTCTGTATATCAATTATCTTGTCTCAATTAATTCATTATAATTAAATTGTTAATTAATTTTGTATAAATATTACTTTTAGATTTGGGTGGCATTTAAATAAACTTAGATTTTTATTCTGTCAATTTTAGATAACATTATATTTTTAGATTTAGGAAATTTATATTAAATTAATAATTAAAAATAACATTAGTACTCATATTTAACAAATTAATATCCTATTTCTAAACCAGATAAAATTTACAACCAAATAACTAAAATTAGTCTTTAAGAATAAGGATATGTGTGCTATTAATAGAATCTAGACAATAATAATAATATCAACAGAAATATTTGATTTGCCCGGTAGGTGGTCGATATAAACACTATAATACCCAATATTAACTAAAAAATATTTTTCTATAATTTTTTTCGGTAATATAATAAATAATTTATCAATAGAAATATTTGATTTACCAGGGAAAGGGGTCGATATAAATGTGTTATCATAATACTATAATATCCAATATAAACAAACAAAATATTTCCATAAATTTTCTCGATAATACAATAAATAATTTATAAATAGAAATATTTGATCTGCCTGGTAAAGAGGATTGATGTTATCATCATAGTCTGTTATCATCACACAACAATATCCAATATAAGCAAACAAAAATTTTCCTTTTAAATTATTCGATAATACATACAATTATCTCAATAGAAATATTTGATTCGCCTGGTAGAGATAGTCGATATAAACCTGTTATCATAACACAACAATATCCAATATAAACAAACATAAAATTTCCATAAAATTGTTCAATAATTGAGAATACAATAAAAAATTTCAAAATTTTATAACACAAACAAACAATATTTTCAAAATCAATAAAATTTATAATAATAGTCTACATAAATGGATGTAGTACTAATCCCCATCAGATCCTCCATTTGCTGATTTAATCAATTTATACAAAGCATTGGCTTCCTTAATGCTGTTGAAATTCAAGCAAAATTGTAAAATTATGTTTTGTGTTTCCTAAATGGATAAAAATCGATAAACAAATACACAGATATATGATCAAACTCAAAAATAAAGCGATTTGAAACTAAAATAATAATTGCAATTGGATATTATTGGATATTACTCCCCACCCCAGAATAAATAAAAACAGCCAGTGGGGAAAATACGTTTTGCTTGACAATTTGTTGAGAATGATATTATATTGCTGGCTTGTATGCAAATCCAAATGAAAACGTAAACAAAAATATTAAAATTATGAATTCATAAAATTTTCATTTGAGATTTGAAATATTGATTTATGCAAGTACTGGTTAAATGCAGACAAATATATTTTTATATCCATATCAGACAGAATGAAGCACCAAATATTGAATATTTTATTATTTTATTTGATGTCACATTGGAATTTTAAGGAATAAATCCCAAAATGAACCTGTTAATTATCAAAAGCTTTTTAGGTGAAAATAGAATTTTATAAAGATATAGATGATGTAATTCAAATATGTACAGACATGGACTTTAGGAAAAGGTACACATGTATACTCGATTAATAACACCTTGATTATTTATTAAACTTTTTACTTTAACATTTATGGTTTCATTGGTAGGAAAAGATATTTTTGAAATAAGATGTATATTTATAAAGATGGATAAATAATTGTATCTCGATCGAATAAAAAATTTATTGGAATCAGCAATTGTAATAATCATGTTGTATAACATGTTTTGACATTTCCTTTTATCTCACTGACATATGTATATTGAAAGTTATTCATTAATAATCGTTATTTTGCAAATAATATTCCATCGATCCCACTTTAGTCGAATCTGGAAATCTCGAATTTAGACATATGCTGGAGTGCTTTTAAAATTCAGGGTTTTTAAAATTTCATTAAAATTTGTAAATTAAGTCTTATAGATAAGTCGAATTTTGATTATCTTTTAGATATTATTACTGGTATGTACATGGGTATATATTGGGTACATATTACATACATTCACTATCAATAATGTTATTCAATTGTAACCATCAATTTTTTAATAAAAACACTTTCAAAAATTACATAATTTGAGCTTATTTAATGTTTTATATCTGTGATTTTTAAATGTGCCTCAATCAACCTATCGATGGATGAAAGAGTTATCAAGAATTTGAAGCTACACCATCGACAGATTCACTCAACAAAACGTTTGATAATAACTGAAGAAAATTCTCCATTTTAGTGTAATATTTTGGATGCAGTTATAACCATTAAGTCTATGTGGAATCAAATATAAAATCAACAATAAATAAATAATATGGAATGAACAATATAATTGATATCAGTTATATTTGATAAAAAATATATATGAATATATGTGGTATTCCAATCAAATCCGATTTAATTGAGAACAAAAATTATTTAACAAAATATTAATGATATTATCCATTAGGAAGTGATAGATTATTGATCATATCAACTAGATTTGATTTCAAATGATATTTTACCAGATTATCGTTCAAAAGAGAAATCTTTACCATAATTAAAAGAAAAGATGAGATGCTCATTCCATGATTGATTTGGCATATAAATGAGATATTAAATGAAACAAATAAAAAATCCGTTTTCAATTAAATAACAATCAATACATATTTAAATGAGTACATTGAGTGAGCATTTTGTAACAAACTGATGATAATAATGATGATATAATATATATAAATAATATTAACAATATCAAATATTCACTTAAATCAATCGATATAAAAATTACCTTGACATCGATAATCTTGTTTCTAATCAAAGATTGAAAGAACACACACACTAATCTAACCAATCTATGCATATATTTATCGGTTGAATTTTGGCATGATTGAATACATCTTTCAATATAATGATGAATGAATTGAGTCGGCAACTCCACGGAAGCTGTCAATTGGTTTACAACTTCTAATGAATGAAGGGAAATATCCATTTTAATCAATTCCGAAAAATACCTAATATTAACAATAATGATAATAATAATAATAACATTAATCATAATGATAATAATAATAATATTGATAATATTAATATTAATAATGATATTAATAATAGCAATGATAATATTAATAATAATAATGATAATAACATTAATAATAACAATGATAATTCTGATAATTCCTTCAATGACCGTTGTCAAGGTTACTATATACAATTACATGATATCATAGCATTATTCATTTTAAAATCAAACAGCATGTGAGATATTCATAAAGAATTAAATGAATAATAATACAGTGTATTGAAACATTATTGTTCTTATAAACTCTTCTTCTCTATACATATATATGTATGTATGTGTGTGTGTGTTTGAATTGCAGTTTATAGGAGATATGAAACTTATATATACTCGACAGAAATTGTGCAATAAGATACACCATTTTGGGAATATTTATTATAAATCATCCTCACAAATGATCACTTATAAGATTAAAATAAATCACTATATATGATCTAATATGCATTATAACTGATGTTTGGGTATATTAGTAAAACACACACGCACGCACACGCACACATACTTGTATCAATAATAAACATAAATGAGAATTAATAGCACTGAAATGTTTATAAAATGAATACAGAAATGAATATTGAACCTTTAAATCATGACACAAACATTCCTTACCCGGCAACTTCCTTGGTATCAAATAAAATCAACAGAGTATCAATAGCAATACTGGGATTCTTTTCAACAAGACCAGGTAACTAAAGGATTTTGAAATTAATTTCAAAAATTTTTAATAAATTATTTCACTTCTGACGGTCTGAAATCGATTTTCTTCAAAATATCCGGGTTTTCCTTTAATTTGCCTTGCAATTGAATGATTTGAGTCTGCATCAGGGTCGTATTTTTAGCAGATTTCATCAGTTCGATTATCTAAAATTTATAAATTAATCTTCTACTATATCCAATATTGTTAAACAAATAAAATTCAAATACAAACAACAATTACATAATCTTCATTATTATCTTGACCAACAGCAACATCCCATACGAACTGATGTTCAACATGAGGAGGATTGATCCAAATCAATTCATCCATTGTTCCGGTACAGTGTAAAGGTGGTTGTAAACGTATAAATTCCGGTCGCAACGATCTACGAACAGGTGGGTTGTCTCCAAGAAGTAGACTTTCAATTATATTCTTATTTTCCTCTGGATTTTTAACATAATCTTTAAATGAATTATTCCTAAATCACAAATTTTAAATAAGTTCTAAGGATCAATAAGTTTGTTATTTAAAAACAAACAAACACCAAAGTCAATTATTTTATGAAAATAATTAATAACTTTATCAGAGTTGTGTCTTGAAACGGAATAATACAAGAAACACCGCTTTTCAAAATATAAGGCAAATCATTTTTTATATCATTAATCATCTTATCAATACTTCCTAGATCTACTTCCTAAAAAATAATTTCAATTAATGATCAATCAAACAAATAATAACTTGTATCACTCCTTCTTGATAAACCTGAATAGGCGATTTCTTCAATAGCTATAAACAAACATACAAAAAGTTTATAAAAAGATAATCTAAATTAACATCTTTCAAATTCAGAGGTTGAGTTAAAATTGAGGCTAAAAATGTTTTTCCAATCGGATCCAAGCTTGGACACTCTCCCATTCCAAATTTAACTTCATTTGAAGTCTACTAAATATATTTCAAGCATTTATACCACTAAGAGCTTACTACTGCATTATAAATCAATTCTAAAAACGGATTAGGATCATTTTCATTTCTACCAAGTTCCCATAATAAATAATATGCAATAAGATATTGTTGTTGGTTATTTAAAATTTCTCTGCTTCGAAGGAATAAAACCTAAGTAATAATAAATTTCATTTTATCATAAACTAACTAACAATAGCTGTTCCAAATTGAAAATAACTTTTTTTATCTAAAATAGTATTAAAAGTGTTTGATATAGATTCAAAATTTTGTTTGGTATACTGTTCAGTAAATAACCTAATAAAATTAAAATATCACTATCGAGTCAAATAATTATATTTACCTAAGTAAACTATTTATATCTTTACTGCTGCTCATGAATTGAAAATTGTAAAAATATTCATTATTTAAACAAGATGACGCTTAAATATGTCAATATATTATAAAATATTAATTCGCTTTTCAAGAGTAAAAGTAATAATCACAAATTGAAATTTGTGTATTTATACAATTATTAAGTTCGACTTGTCTTTACATTTTTTTGAGTTTAAGTTCAGAATCTTAAAAATATAAATAATGTAAAAAAATTTAACATAAATTTTATTTATGTTCTTATTCTGCTTATTTAAATTCTTATTTTAAATTTGTATTATGATACTTAATTTCATTTCTACTTATTTCATCTTATGATTTTTTTATTATTTCAATAATATATTCTCATAAATATAAGGTTTTGCGAAACAAACATTAATTTCGGTGTATTTTAAACACCAAATTTTGAAGTTAATTTTAACAATTATAATGAAGAATCCTGAACCTTGGGCTACTTTTTGTATTTTTCACTTGTAATTTGTGATATTTATGTCTTACATCAGAATCAGTTTTGTGAGAAAAACAGAAACTCTCTAACATGTAGATGACCATGGTAATTCGTATAATGTTATAAAATTTATGTGAATCAGACTATCAAGAAAATTTTCACAAAATAATGAACTCGTTTTAGGTTTTCTGTAAATAGGTTAATGAAATATTATAATAACTGATCAGGTAACAATATAAGATCTATAAAAATAAAGGATGCGACTTACACTATGTTCTGTAGTTATGTATTCAATAAAAATTTAACTCTATTTCAAAAGTATGTGTTTTTTATAATTAAGTTTATTAAATTAAATATCCATATTTAACTGTAAAATAAAATAAATTTATAGTTTGCAAATGAATAAAATCTATGAAAAGACAATCACAATTTGTAATAAATCAAAATAAAGAATCAAAACACAGTGAGGAAGTTTACAAAAAATTATTAATTTTAATTTTCATACTAAATATAATTTTGATCGTAGTTTTATCGATTATTTTAATGATATTAGCATGAAATCATTACCATCAATTGAATTGATTAGCTTTTGACAATTATAGGTATGTTGGCGGGAATCAAAAAGAAGAACCAGTGAAAGTTTCAATAGAAACTCCGATAATGAATGTTCAAGCACAATATTGGGAACAAGCTCTTAACATACATAATCGAGGCAGGACAAAGAATTTGACATTTATCAAAGCAGTTATCAAGGAAGTGAAAATGAAAGAAAAGGGTGAGAAGGAGATAGTCAGATGAAAGTGCAAGGAATCTATGGAAAGTAAAAGCAAGTTGGTATAAAATGAAAATAACTAGATTAAAACAAAGATGAAAGACAGAATAGACGCGCAAAAAGGTCCCACGATAGAAGGGAAGAAATCTCAACCAATTGGCCATGAAAAACCTAAAAACTTGAACCGAAATTTGAAACAATATAAATTTTTGGGAAAACAATAAATTCATTAAACGAGCTCCAACTTTCGATAAACAAATTTTTATAAATATTTTTCTAGAAAAAAAATAACTGATGGTTTAATGTCTCCTGGAAATATATTCCAACATTTATACATAAGCCTTCTAAATGTTAACCTGTACTTGCGTTTTTAAGCAAATCAGCCTTATCATGTATTTTTTAAAATTACTTGTTTGTGTTAAGTTCGATTTGAATTATGAGTGATTATAAATAAAAATTGTTTGACCATTGTTCGTTGATTATTAAAGAGATAATACACATAATAAATATATCAATTTATCAAATACCTTCATTGAAATCGCACTAATGTGTTAGCCGCTATTTTCTTTTGGACTAGAATTAGTAGTATTAGCCTAGGTATTGTATTTGTTCTCCTAACATAGTTGAGGTACAACAACTTCAAACACTAAAATCAACTTCAAATCAAATTCAATTTTATTTTTTATAATTAAACTTCTATTATCTTTATTATTTATTATAATAAATATATAGATAATAAATATATATAGATAATTATCTATATTATTATATTATTAATAAAATTTAGGCGTTTTTATTTTATTGATTGATACACAAAACTTAAAATCTGAAAGGTAATCAAACAAAATATGACAAAGAATTCATTAAAACTACGTCAGTTCCAGGTACAAAAGACTGGAGGTATAATAAAAGAAGAAATAAAATATATAAAAACCATGAATTACAAAACGAATTATCCATTGAAAAGCTCGATACGCACATGCACAATCAGCGCACTTATCACTAGCCGATATTAATCCATAAATGGAATTCAATTGTCATTTGGAGCTCATCAACAACGGAAAATGAACGCAGAGATCCGCCAATGACTTGGAAGAGAGAAGAAAATCTGTCTATAAGTTCGATTTCAGACTGTAAGTCAGCAGTTCAACAATCACGACAAGTCTATTAAAGTAATTGAATCTCTGGCGCAACTACTAATCTTTGTTGGTCAGTTAATTCTCTATCTGTCGCAATTCTTTGGGTGATTATTCGGACAACCAGTGGGTAATCTCTGTCTTGATTTTTATCTTTCCTATTCCACTGTGATCTGATTATTGACCGTCGTTTTTCTAAGTGACTTTGAGTTGTGAATTCAAGTAATGCACGTTGACGACTATATTTATAATTGTGCAAGAAGTTATCTTATAATTACAACTTAGAATGTTTAGAATTAGTAAATAATCTAACAAGACGAAATCATGCCAAGCAAAACACAAATCTTGCCTAAATAATAATCTTATGCCTCGTTTCAATATGTTTTTCAATTATTTGAATCAAATTATTTTAGTCAACAGCTGTTATTGGTGTGATTTATCATCTTTTTATTTACAATTTAATTCTACATCACTTTGTTATTTATACTGTTGTTAGGGTTCTGGCCCAACATTTAATCCATAACAATTAATTCACATTGAAAAATACGTGTATTCATTTGCATGACAATACGTATAAAATTTGCATTAACTTTTATTGTATCAATTTTTATTTAATCAGCATGTATTTTTA
>JBBMOY010107787.1:0-12508 GCA_037951405.1 Platydemus manokwari | reverse complement strand
ATTTGTTTTAGAGAAATGAAATTACTTTTTTGCTCTAAAAATCTGACAAATCTGGAATTATTGAATTGAAAATTTAAACATCAAATTAAAAAATAAGATTTATATATTATTAACCCATTATCAACTACAGCATAAAATTTAAAAGAACCCAAAGGTATTATTTTTGAATCCCAGTAAGCTTTAAATCCTGTAGATATTTGTAATAGTTTCTTGAGATATGAAATTGAAATTGGATTTGAAAAGACAAAAATGCTGCTGGTGTAGAAGAAAACCATGACATTAATTTAGAAACTAATTTCTTTCCTAATTTATTTTACTCCACGAGTTTAACATTAGGAACTCATGAAATTGAAAATATTACAAATGTTGGAGAAATGTATAGTATGTTAAATTTTATATTATTAATACAATCTGATGAAAGAACTGGTGAATTAACATCATGTATTTCAGATAAAACTAATGAAGATAAATATAAAGACAATAAGGAATTCAGAAGAAGAAAAGCCTTTTATAATTTGTACACAGGAATATTTTCATTAAAACACATATTTGGATTTTTAGAGAAGTTCAATAGACCATTATTATTGATGATTATTAAATTCACCTTAAATAGAAAAATAGATGATAAGAAGATATTTTATGGGGCAAATATAGAGGGAAAATTAACTGTTAAATCATTGGAATTTTGTATGCCTGACTTAACTCCAAATGCAGAGAATTATTTAAATAGACTTTCAAATCTCATCGATGTCCCTGAGTAGCTTTATTAAAAATTAGACTAAGATATATTATAATTGGCTTCAAAGAACCTGAAGTAGCTTTACTAAAAATAATTAATAAATTTATAGAAAATAAAGAAGACTATAAGAAACAAAAATCTGGTGGTGTTTTTCCGTTATTAGCTCCATTATCACTAATTATGGCAAATTTAGGTGGAGCAGCAGGAATTGTTAGTGGAATTCCATTTAAAGTAACTCCAGCAAAGCAAGCTAAGAACACAGACGCGGAGATAGTTGAAACCAATTTAGAAGCTGAGAAAGTAAAGGAAGAATAAGCAGATTTAAAGCCAAAAGGTGAATTGAAACAAGAAAACAATGGTGGTAAAGAAGCTGGTATTTATTTAAATCTCTATTGTTATTTTTAAAAATACTGGATATAAAAAGTTACAATCTCTAAAATAGATTAAAGATGATGGGCTTTATTTTTCACCATACGACTAATTGCTATATTAGTGATAATTAGAAATGGAAGTTAATTCATATTATTTCTAAAAGATATAGCACAATGATAAAATCTAATAGTAAAGAAAGAATGCGAAATGTTGGTGAGTATATAATTAATGGAATTACACAACTTGATACTAATGAAACCGAATATATAATGTAAAAATAGACCCTGATAAGGATAGTTTAAAATGTAAGCTAATTACAAAAGGAATTATAAAATTAATTATTTTAGGTTCGGTTTTAGAATTTGATTAAAATAAATTGTACACATTTTGGAACTCAACAAATATATCTGAGCTTACCTTAGTAAACGTTGTATGTTAAATAGCAGTCGGAAATTTTGTATCTGGACAAAACACAAACGGTAAATATGCTTTAATAAAATCGAATATTATTTATAGTTTTCCAGCTAGTGTTCCTCATTATATTATTTCCCCATTGAAGATTTTTCCAGTAAATATGGGGTGACTTTAATTTCACGTTCATTAATCTTGAAATTACTAAATTTTACTTGCTCGGTTGACTTTTTCGTAAATATATAATGTGTGTCATACATGAGTATGAGTGAATATGTTATTCTATTTTATCCCCGGAGAACCAAATTACTTCGTTGAAAATTGTTTTAATAGGAACTTATATCTCTGGGTTCTTTCGCATTGCATCTTTATTTTTTTAAAATGAGATCTACGAATATTTTTGAATGGTCTTCAAGAATTTCTTTCTCTACCATATGGAACATTGAAGTCTAATGTATATGTAAATTGTGTTGTTAGTTGCTCTTAATTTTCATTGGCTGACTTTTATTATTTATTGCTATTGACTTGACTTTTTTGTGATCATGTCCGTCAATGATACTGAATATTTTTTGTATTTCTTTCACGTGTTTGGATTTCCACTTTTGTGCATCAGTAAGTTTAAAATTTTTGCTTTATTTTGTTGATTTACTTTGCCAACCCATTTATTGTTCTATCTTTTTGATCAATTATCTTAATGCACTTTAAGTATTTTTCTTAAAATTTATTATTATGATTATTAAAGAAATTCAGTGATAATAGAATTTGCGGATAGGGATTTTAAAGTATATCAATGTTGTTTGCGGATTTTTCGGGACTTAATGTTAGGCGATTATTGGAAACAAGTCAATAAGTGGAAGACAATCTATCAAGAGTATAAATATCATTGATAATCAAAAAGTGGGGATGAATGTGAGCTATTAAATGAAGTCTTTAAAGAAAAAGATTTATTAAGGAAATTAACCTTAAAATGAGTATCAAGTCACAACCGAATCAAAATGGAAACAGAGACAGAAACACAAAATACTGTGGTAAGAATAATCATATAAAAAATTATAACAGACACTGCTTAGCCAACATAAAATACTGACAGTTATTCTCGGAGATTTTTTTATTTACGTTTTTATAGCGTATCTCGCTGTTCATGGCCTGTTATTGGTGTATACCCTGCCAAAGTTTGATGGTTATGTCATGGTCTCCGTAGAGTTATTTTGATCGTTTATTCACATGCTTGTAGAATCCAATATACCCTTAAATTAGGACATACGTTTTTAGTCAAAGAAAATATTAAACATTAAGTGAAAATAAAATTATAAAATTTTAATCTAAAAATTAAACCCAATCGTACAAAACTGTATATGGAATTAAAAAATATTCAAAAGAAAAATAAAATATAATTTACAATTTTTTACATAAAACTGATAAAAGAAAAATTAAATTAAAAAAAAATATCACATAAAATATTTTAAAATAAATAAAACAAAAAATTTTGTTTTACCATAACAATTTTTTTTGTTTAACTGACCTCAAGGTAACCAAAACGAAAACTAAGGTTAAAAAATTTATTTCAAAAATCTATTTTTAGTAAATACGTCATTGTTAAAATAGTGTAGAGTTGTTAAAATTAGCAACAAAGAGAGTCCAAAAATTTACACACCAAAATGACGCATGCGACCTACAATATCACTATATGAGCGTAAAAAATTCCGTTAGCTCGCAATAATCTGTTAAATTGTCTACTCATTTTAGCGAAGAAATTACCAGTGAATATATTCATCCAAGGCATCTATTTACAAAGCAAAATTTCTAGAAATATTTATCCTACGAAAATTATTTTAACTCAATCGATCACATGATGAGTAAATGTATTTGTTACTATTATGCGCCCACAGCTATTTCGATAACTATGTAATTGTTCTCAATTGCTAAGGTCACTACTTCATCTCCCGCTTTCTTTTTTTATTACAGGTACGTCTCTTCACCTAGTTGGACACACCTGAATCCTTTTACTGAAGGGTCTGATTGTCAACATTGTTGAGTTATTAATTTTTTGAATATTTACTTATCATATTTTTTAGAATAGTTAATAATAACCCTGACTATTCATTCATATTTAAATTATGATCAGTGATATAAAGTTAGAACACTTCCTTCATATCTGACAGGAACAGATTCTATTGGGAATAAAATCGGAGCCTTCATCATATATATCATTCTAAAAATTGTAAATAGCTGTCTTAATTGTTATCGTATAAACAACATTTTAATTCGATTTCGTCTATCTCAATATAACTCCAACATACTCTACGCACACATATTTACACAGTCATATAGATACAATGACTGACCAATCAGATTCAGTATAAAACAAAGATCTCTATCTGGCAAAACACATGTCTATAAAACGAATCACACATAAATATTACATCATCCCATTTGACATAAATCGATAACTAAAATTGGAATATGAGTAAATTTGCGATATATTATAAGATATGAATATATAAAATAAAACAATAAAGTTTAAAAATATTTATTTGAATTTTTCTATCACGTCTATTTAGATTCCAAAAAGGTCAACATGGAATAAACAACAAATATCGTTAAATATAAATTTAGAGATGAGGATTTTCTAAATATGTTCAAAATTTAGTATATAATGTAAATAAGCAAAAAATTATCACAATGACGAATCTCAAATTTCTAGGAACGATGAATAAATTGTAAATTTTATGAATTTCCCGAGATATTATTTTGTCAAACAAAATAAGTTTTCATCACAAATTTTTTACGAAGATAAATAAAGTCAAGTCTGATGACAATTCAAATTTCTTTAGTAATTTCATTGCCTCACTTTTGATAAATTTTGTTGCGTGAACAAGATTTAATAATATAGTAAGAATATTGGACAATTTCAAATAATCCGACCACACTCACTCCCATCCACAATCCCATCAATCCACCAATGCCTGATAATAATTCCGATAAACCATAATCTAGTTCTTCTTTGTGAGAATCACCATATACGGATTCTCTTTCCAAGTTGAGGATAATCAAATTATCTCGCAAAAGTTGAAGAAAAGTTTGATTGTTTTTCATATTTCCAAAATGACTATCATGGATATCTCTTAAAAATTGACGTTGACTGTCACTGACTGAATTCGACCATAATTCAACAATCATAGTGTTTCTAACATCTGTTTTAAATTTAACGTTATTACATTTCATTGTTCTGTATTTACGGCAGGTACGGAAATATCTTTTCCCAAATATATTAGATATATTCAAAAGGCAATTTAAATTTTTCGTCATATCGAATTTTGTAAATATTGATCCATTCAAACAAATTCTTGGTAATCCACTTTCATTTTTATAGACTGGTAAAAATGGATTGTAACATCCACACATACGAACGTACAGCTTCTGACTTTCTATCGATATACATAAATCAACATTTCCTTCAAATGTATCCGTCGAATGAAAAAGAGCATCATAGAGTTGAACTGTAAACAGGTCATTTCTACATTTTCTTTGTATCCCATTATATAAATATCGACTTTCAGTTATTCTTATTTCGGTTTTGAAACCAGGTGTCAGAATAATTGGTCTTTCTGAAATTTCATTTTTATAATTGAGATACAAATGTACCGATCTACCTTCATTGATGCCATTAAAAAGTTTATAGCTATCATAATTCAATATCAAATGAAATTCAAGTCTTTGTATATCAGCTGTTTTAACTTGTTTGGATTTATCCAAGTGAAATATGTGACAAGGAATATTATAAGGCATTGGATACCAAGAACTTGTAAATAATGGATCCCAATCTGGGAATGTGTTATATTCGAAATTTTTCGAATCGTGATAAAATCGCACAGTAGAATATGATCTATCATAACTTATAGACCTGATCAGATTAGTATAATTATTTGTTTGTAATTTTATTGGTTCAATACTCGACATAAAGGTAGCTTTTTCAATGTGATCTTTAAATGATTGTTGTTGGTCTTTAAATTGATGATGTAAATAATGAATAGATTCTTTATATTTACTAATTGTTTGATTCCAATATTGAGAAGCAGGAGAATCCCCATCAATTTTTATGGGCGATTGAGGAACACAGAATACTAAATTTGGCCAAATGAACGATTCATAATCCCAAGTATATCGCATTGAGATTGGTTTCGATAAATATTTAATAATCACAAAACTTGTCGTTACACCGATACCGACAATACCAGATAAAAGTAGAACTAGCCAGAATAATTTCGAGATTCTACTAGTAGAACTGTACATGTGATTAATACCATGAATGGTGCTTCGCTGAATTAAATTGATCATTTGACAGAATGATGAGTGAAATTTTCATGAAATTTCATTACTATTTATAAATAAATTAAACCGCTTTGTCCATTTAAAATGTTTCATTTCTTCGCTATTATTCCATGAGCCAATAATATCAAGTTCATTTAAATTAAGGCCAACTTAAATAATGATATATCAATTTGCAATTTTATTGCTGATAGAAAGTAGCTTAAAATAATTACTTTTATGACAAATTGTAGATCTTGTAAATTTCATTAATTTTAGTCTTCAAAAAAATTTTCTTAACAACTTTGATGAATAACTTGTTATTTAGACATTTAGTTTTGCTATTAATTTATAACAATCGTTGTTTATAGTACTGACAAATTACTAGAGTGGAAAAATATCGAATTTTTATTTTCATTTTCACTTTTACATCAAACTTTCATATGATGTCTCGAGTTTTTGTTTTCTTTTCATCTCTATCTTTAATCTTTGAACCAATGAAATATTCTGCTTTAAATTTTATTTCAATTTGTATTAAAATTTTAAAATATGTATATTGAAGATCATCTTTAATTCTGTGGTTATTAATTTTTATAATGTATTCATTATTATTAATAATATATTTTGTTTTTGCGTGATGGGATTTCGTGATTCAAATATTCAGAAACAATATCATAATTATGAACAATATACCAAATGGAATTTAAATAGTAGTAAACTAAGTTCATAAAAGGCCTGATGGCTAAATGATCGATGTGATGTTTATCAAAATTTATCATAAATGATATTGAAAGTCATCATTTAAAAGTTTTCACTATTAATCTAGACTAAAAATCAAACTTTTCAAATTCCCAGAGGAACTATGTTTCTGATAATGAACAAATAGTTTTTCAAATCACTCAATTAACTTTATTAATTAATTAACTGTTTCTAAATTAGTTTATAATTTAAATGTAATTTTAATATTTTTTAATTTTATCATAAAAGATATTTAAAATAAATATAAAATTTTAATTTTGTGTTATAACAAATTTATCATGGCTAATTGTTTAGTATTGTTTTGTTTTAAAAAATTTGAATATCATTATTAAACTTTAAAATTTTATAACAAATTAAAAGTAAAATCTTAGAAACTTGGCAAGACTTTGATTAATAATAATAAAGCCACATTTAAATTTAATCAAATGAATACATAGTCTCAGAATCAAAACAAAACTCGCTAGTCGAATGCATTTTAAATTAAATGAAATTATTTATGTACTTCACTTTTATCATAAAACATTCTTTTGTATTATTTCTTCATTAATACTTTTGTAATAAAATTTTACTCCTACCAAACTTATTGCCGTAAATCAAATATTATTTAAGGCAATAAAAATTAAGTCATCACAACTGATAAACAATTCTTCAAAAATTATATTAAAAAATTCGCTTACATCTTCAAAACCATTAGAACGATATTCAATATTATTCTGATATTCAATATATTTTTTATCACAAGTTTTGAACTACAATGTTATGACTAAACGGAAATCAATAAAATTGATTGAAAATTATTGACTCAATTTATCTTATGTTCTTTTCGTTGTTAATATATTTACAAGCATTATTTTTCAGTGGTCAAACATTAAAATCTTGTTTTTCTTTCTATAATATAAAGTAAATCCGATATGGATCGCTGAAGTACTGGTGAGTGACGGCATGGTTGCAAGCGAGTATCTTAAAAGTAAAACCTTAAGTTTCGAATAATATTTGAATAAATTATAAAAAGATATAAACGAAACAAATTTATCTAAAATAACTTCAAAAATTATTCCGATAGAAAGGAACTTCTACAGCCAAAGGTCGTTGATTTTCTATTTGCAAATTAGACAGAGTTCTAAAATGTGGACTTAAAATATTTTACAAAACCATTTTCTATATGAATTCATTAAAAGGAGAAAATATATCGTTGAGAATAGAAGAGGAAACACTTTAAACTTCAATAATTGTTTTTTTCAATACTTGAACATTTGATGCCTGCAATTCTATTGTCAATAATAATATTACAAGTAATTAGATAACAAATATTGAAAGTCAAATGATAACCACCATTGGTTCATCAACTGGTTTTTAAGTCTCGGATCACTGTGTTTTTATAATTTATTTGAGGACGTATAAGTGTCTTATTTCAAAACAGTATCATAACAATTCTTTCTGTTATTTCACATCCTAGTTGGTTAGATTGTTTCAATGGGCTGTTTTTATTTAATGTTGGCCTGTGTATTTGATCTGGTTATTTGAAATTAATTGATCACATCATTTATCGGATATTGCGCATTGTGTTTTAATCATACGTGTAACTCTGTTCAAATTGAAAATTGGTTTTTTAAATAACCATAAAAAACTTCACAAAGCAAACAATCGCAGGAAACAATCATGAAATAGATGGTGTCAAAAATTCTGATTCTTTCACATTTCTGAATTTAATTAATTAGTCAATTATTAAGTTAAAAATATTCCTTTGATATATATAATTTAGAAAAGATAAAGTTTGTTGTCAAAGCACTGTTAAAGATTCATTGAATTTTGCATAAAAATATAGGATAATAATCAAAGGTTCCTTCAATCAAAACACATGACTATTTAAGATGTTATCCGAAAGATTTTTAATTTGATAATTAATCTTTGAAGTACCTGGCTCCAACCAAATAAAATATTGTGTACGCAAAAATATATAGATGCTAAAAATAAGATAAAAATAAATAAGTAATTATAACGTAAAAAAAATATATTTTTTCAGTTCATTGAATTAAAAATTCAACAATCTTTTAGAAATTTGATAGACTGTCTGAACACAAAATAAATGTGGTGACCAATGAAGTAGGAACTTAAATACTTTTAAGGGACCGCAAGGTCTGAAATTAATCGTTTTTTTAATTACACCAATATAGTTTCGGTGCTATTGAAACTTTGTCAATAATGTCTACACAGTTTTGGTTTATAAATTTTGTGGCAAATATAATTCTTGTTCTATGCTTACATACTGTAACTTACATAGCATATGTTCATCGATAGTGTCACTATGTTTACAATCCTATTTTACCTTTTTACTACTGTTTCTAATTTTAGTAACATTGTGCTATATATTAGCCATCTCTTTTTCAAGTGTTTATTTTTAACAACAAAGTTAATTGACTTTCAATGGCTTTTGTTGAATATTTAACATGAGTTCGATATCAAATATTTATTGAACAAAAAATATACAGGTGTCATTCTGCTCCTTCCACGTACAAATAAAATCCATATGTTCTGTGGTTTCTACTGGCTACAAGCTATGTTCATTGCAATATTTTTGTCAAGTTTGTGTGTGTTACCTGAACTTAACTTTTGTCCGATGCTTTGATTTCCAAAAATAAGATTGGAATTATCTATTTATATAAACTGAATTTGGTCAAAAACTGCGGATGTGTTAATTTCAAATCCTCTTTCTACTATGATTCATATTTATCGGTGACTATGTGCTAACTAAGTATGTATGTAAAATATCGAAACATAGTGCCATGTTGACAACTGTTACTTTAAGTGAGATTTTTCCGTAATCGTAGGTATGTTAAGTGGTCAAGATACAATAAATAAATAAACTACCTTTGGTTGAAAAATGGGTCCTATTTCGGCCTTCCATGGACCTCACAGTATCCCTATTCAGAGATATATAGGACTTTCCCTCGGAACTTTCAAGAGTGATGGCTACAATGATGATGATGGTAGTTTTATGATGTGGATAGAGACCTATTTCGGCTTTCCATCGGACCAGAGACAGATAGGACTAAAAGAAATATAGAAAATAACCATCTGTTTATATAATAATTTAGGGACTAATTCATCAAGTAACCCAAAACCCAGGATTAATATATTATTGCTAAAAATTCGCACGGAATCCGATAGGATTTTAAAGCGCTGACAGGTAATAAATTTCTACCCATTATTGCCGTCACGATAAATCCCGTCGGACAATGAAAAATCCAATTCATAATGGATGACAAATTGAGCTACGCGTATGATGGATGATTGTAGCTCAATCTGATAATTAATTAAAAATAAAAATTGCACTATAATTAATTATAATTATAATATAAAGAACATATTATCAATTAGTATAAATAGTTGAAAAATATTTTAAAAAATTACACAAAACTTTCTCAATTCAAATTAAAAAATTTATTTAATAAAGTATGTTAATGATATTGCAGTTAACTTTATACTGTCATATTTTAGGATACCAAAGTGCGTAGGCACTATGCTATCCTGTATAAATCAATTCTATCTTTTAAATTATTTGTTTTAATTGAATAAACATTATTGTTTAATTTTGTTTTAATTCTGTATTTAATATTAAATACTAGCTTATATAACAATATTCTTAAATTAATATAATAAATCATAAAATATCTTTGGAAATAAAGTAATTAAAGTAATTGAAATAAGTCAAATTATAAGAAAAACTAAACAATAAGAAGAACATAAAAACAAAGTAGGAATTCCTTATCAAAATGAATTAATGATTTTGAAATCTTCGTTTTATTTAAACAAAATTTATTTTGTAGACACTACTAAAAAATGAAAAACAAATGAAATTATGTACGTGTTTCATTGAAATAACGACAAAACCCGAAGTAGTGAATTCATTATTTTACAATCACAGCTCAGATAGACGTATCAGAGTGATTGAAAATAAAGCAAGGTGCTGCATCATTCTTCAGCCGACAAAAGAACACAATGAAGAGAAGCGCTTGATAAAAGTGTATTATTTATCGCACGTTCAAAATCAAAATATGACGCCACTCATCTCAATGATTTCCAAAGCGCTAAATAAATCGCACAACAAAATCCAATTGTCACCGCTTGAAATTCACACCAAATTATATGATGTGAGTCCAAAGAATTCAGTAATTGATCTAGGAGATGTAACATGGTCCAATTTTAGATATCTTTAAAGAGAATATTTACAACATTCTTTTAATTTTGATTTTTGTACTTATTATTTGATCAAATTATATTTTACTTGCCTCGTATATTGATTAGCAGTAAAATTGTAAATGTTATTTGGTAATTTACTCATTTTTTTATATGCAATACTGAATGGTGAGGCGAAGAAAAATGATTATAAACAGGAAGCTGAAACAAGTTCTTGTTGAGAAAAACCAAAGGGTCGAAAACTTGGAAAGGCGATTTTTCAATTTTTTGATATGTAATAGAGAAATGCAAAAAGTTAATAGACAGAAAATCGATATGAGATTTCGTGGCAAAGATATAAGGGCTCGAAACCTCAAAAATCCATTTTTCAATATTTGTGATATTTTGTAGAGAATCAATAATCTAGCGGAAACCAATATAAATAAGAAATGAAAATATTTCTTTTCTTCTAATATATTAAAAATGATACTAAATTGAATTCGTGATTTCAAACACTATAAGACTTTTGCGATGTACTCAACGAAAGACAACAAGTCAACTCAGTTGCAAATTCAGCGAATTAAACTTGTTTTTAATCTTGGATAATGACAATCATATTCATGTGTCATTGATGTAGTTCTCTGATTTTGGATTTAACAATGACATCTTTTGTCAATCGATATAATCGGTGGTATCATTGTGACATAATCACGTACTACATATTTAGCAGTTTATTATTTATTTAATGTGATGTAGTACTTTATTATAATTTTAATTTTATATGTTTTATATATCTTGAACTTGTTCCACCACTGTAACTAAGGACAGAAGGCAAGGAATGTCAAGAATGAATTAAGGAGAGGTATAATAAACAGCACAAACAAAAAGATAATGTCGTAAATTATTGGAATACAGATAGACAAGCAATTAAATTTGAGTTCAGACCAAGATCTAATTAGATCCATGTGCTCAGTGGTGATATCTAATGTGTTATCAATATTAACTATGGAACAAAACACAGAAAATATAAACATTATTTGAGTCAGTTCGAACTCGATAACAGAGCATAGCTACAGTAAGAGAAAGTAAAGCAATCCTAGAAGTAGAGTAACATATTAACTATAAATTTCACATAACCAAAAGTTTTATTAAATCATTTTAGATTTTGAGATTTTTGTTTACGGGGTAGATATGTTGAGTATGTGAAAAATAAACTTCAGTGTTGGTATATATCTGATATACTGAAAACATATAAAAAATTCACACACGGAGAAAACTTAAATGGAAGATTCTAATTCGTAAAATAGACACAACTACTCAGTAAGAAGCACATAAGGATTGCCAATTCTTATCACAGAACGTCTATAAGTCCAATTTGGGCTTGAGTAACAAAAGTTCAAATCAAAACGTGATACACCAAGTACTCACACATCTCAAATATAAATACCGATGTAAAGATGGTCAAGTGCCATTTGGAAGCCGAGTAATATGATATTTCTGTATCACATTTGTGGAATATTCTTGATAAACTTTGGACTCATTGGTGTATCTGTCGACTAGCATGAATTAGTAAAACATAAAGTCTTTGCAACCTCCAATTCTTCTGGACCCAACAATAGTACGAGAATAAGTTGCCAGAAAATAATAAATTAACTTACTCGATGAACTATTAGGCTGAGTCAAAAGTTATTCATGTTTTTTAGTTGTTTAAAGTTTTTGTTTTACCAAATCATTTAAACATAA
>JBBMOY010106676.1:0-12510 GCA_037951405.1 Platydemus manokwari | reverse complement strand
CAGCTCAAGAGCTTTAAAAATATATATAACACATGTATATAAAACATCTTCATTTGGTAAAAAAGCAATTGGAAAAAATGATGTAGAAAATCGGAAAGAACTTTTGGTTCACCCTAATAGGTCAATATAATTATCAATATATTTGTTTTTTAATCAACCACTTTTTGATCATGAATAATTAATTTTCAACATAAAAATGATACGATTTCAAATGTACCAAAACATAAAATATAATTTAGAATTCAAACGATGTTATTACAAATACATCGTAACATTATCAAAATGGTACATTTAGTTATGCTGCCTTAAACACGATTGTTACGTATAAAAAAATAACCACAAATAACTTATATTGAGAATGTCAAAAAGGGACAAAGCGGAATTGTTGAACCAAGTCCCTATTCGAATACCAATACTATGGCATCCAATTTGTGGCATCTTCAAATATAATTTTTCCTTGATTTTGGTGTATTCTTTATTGGATTACCACATTGACATATTCTGGATCTATGTATCCAATCTATTAAATAATTATTTTTGGACTTATATAGCATTAAAATATATTTACCTAATTCTTGGCATCTTTCAATTATTTCTTTATCGCATATTTTGTAAAATAGCTCCAAAAATTTCGGGTATCATTCCATTTGCTTCTAATGTTAAAAAAGGGGTCTTCGCTAATTTTCAAAAAATTATATTTTGACCTAGTTTGACCAATTTTTAAAATAATTAATTTTTAGGAGATTTTAAAAATCCTGTGTATATATTATTTGATTCTAAATAACTAAAAAAAATTTCAAGTTCTTAAACAAGAAATTCAAAATGTTATTAAAGAATTTAATTAAATAATTTATATAGATTTTTGCATTTCATTCCACAATTTTAAAATTTTATTTTAGGACCTTTTTTCTTTAACTTTAGCCTGCCTTTTTATTATAGTCTAATTTAAAAATAGTGCTTATTCAAATTTAAGAATAAGCGCCCATTAAAAATTAATATAAACAAAAATCAAAATCAAAACCTGAATAATACAAATCATGATGATCATATTATTATTATGAGCTAAAAAATCTGGCACTCGAGTGATTCCAACAGTCATTGGATTAGATTTAGCAATGCACCTCATTTCGATAAGGTTTCCAAAATATAAATTAAATTAATAAAAATAATTAATAAAAATGTCACAGTCAATAATTTTTTTTGCTATCTATTTTTCAAATATTGTTTCAACAAACTTTTACAGTTCCATGACTTGGTTTTATTGATCTTCTTGGAGTTCAAATAATATTTTATTATATTAAAAAATTAAATTTAAAAATATTGGAGGTTTGTTTTAAAACATCAAATGATAGCAACTAGTCACTAGATCTTTTCAAAATATCAAATGACAAGTAGTTTATATAACAAAGCCTTAAAAAATATCAAATTAAAAGATAATGCCAATAAAATAAACTGTTCCGAAAATGAGATAAACGAAAATTTGAAGAAGTCATTTGATTTTGAGCTGAAAAATTTAATAAAAACAATTGAATTAAAGAAGTCAGTATTGTATTGTGAAATTGAACTTGAATTAACATTTTCCAACTAGATTGATTGCAACAAAGATTTATGAATTTCTGACTAAATATGAGAACAATTTACCGGTAGCATTTTTCTACAAACATGTTATGAGACTGGGAGAAATATTGATTAAGAACTCAGTAATTTTAAATAATTTTTTATAAAAAAATTAACTGACCAATTGATTTACAGTACCCGATTATAGCAAAATATCAATGCTATGAACGATATCTGGTAAAAATTCATAAATTAAGTTTGAAAAATTTCGAAGGGAACATCGAGGACATCCTCAATCTATATGAAGATGAAAATTTCGAATTAATTATTTCAGCAATTTTCGGTGCTTGTTTGGCTGAATTTGAATGTTTGCGACTTATCGATCCTCAATTGCGCAGTGTCATCCATCAGCAGATCTGTCAGAGAAATCTCCAATTTATTCATCAGGCTCTGTGTGGGGCAATGAAAAACGAGAAATACTGCTGGCTCGTTTACAATGGTAATTCTTTCGTGTTCGAATGAGATTATTTTTTGATAATTTTCCGTTCAGGGACGGTCATTTTATATTCGATTTGTCAGAAACTTATTCGATCTGGTAACTCAATACTCGTAAGATTGGTGGTTTTGTATTTGCAAACAGGGGTGTTGAAGGGGGGGGGGTAATTTACACCTTTTCGATCTATTTGCACATTTAAATGGATAGAACCTATTTTTAAATGTAATATGGATCAATGACGTCATACTGAGTTTATGACATCACAATATGATCCATTATCACATCTAGCTCCTTGAGAAAAATTCATTTTTCCATCGACTTTTTCTTATTCAGCTTTCATATTATAAATAATGACATAGGTGACTACTAAACTATTGAAGGATTTTTTAAATAAGTTCGATATCTCTATTGGAATCTTTAATAAAATGATAGATTCGATGCAATTTGAGACTGTCAATGGCTTCATCAGCGAACTTTAATCAGTCTCATATTCTAAGGGAGATTTTATTCATTAAAGATTAAGGTTTGATTTAAGATGGATTTACTTTCGATCTCTCTGTTCGCTCTTAATAATACAATTTCTGTATCAGGTAATAGAACCATTGACATGGGCATCCTGCTGTTTAGAGACTTGTATACCTTTACTCAACATTCCCAATTTGAAATGGAGAGCAACGATTTACACAGCGGTTTGTGAAGCTCTGTTTAACATCAATCATGATATGGAGGCAGAGGTATAGTCGTGATTCAGAATGTCGAATAAGTGCATTTAAATTTTAATAAATTTAGGCATTCGCAAGACGAGGATTGTTAAAGATAAGCGAGCTTAATGAAATTTACCAATTGTCTTCAGACAAGCCAACCATGGAAAATGCCCTAGCTATATCTGAGGCAACGATTAAAGTAATTGTTTATCTTTATTTGAATAAATAAAACGTATAAATATTTAAGCTTTAGATTGAGTTCATCTCATTCATTATGATAACGTATTTTTAGATTTATTAATATCTGTTTAATATATACTTACATATATATGTGCATGTGTGTGTATGTATTGTTCGGATACTCCTGAATAATTGAATAATCGCTGCCTTCAATAATTAGTTTGGATAGGCCCATTTTCCATTGTCGTTTGCCATCTAACTCCGCTGCGATTGGCTGGTTCCTATTCCTGTATGGTTATGAAGGTTTGCAAATGTTTAAGGTGCTAATAACCAGGGTTCCAAGGTGCAGCTCTATTTTTCTATAGCAAAATTTCATCTCACTCAACAAATACACACACATATATATATAATTATTAACTGATTATATAATGTTTCTATTTCTAGATGGGAGTCATGATATTCAAACGTAATGCCTTCGAAACCAGGAGACGACCAAAGTCGAATCTAAGACCGAAAACAAAAGTCAATTTTAAGGAAGTTCTTCAAGTAAAATTGGTTTGAAATAAATATGAAAAATCATCAGGAAAAATGTTTTAGAATAATTGGCCGAGAACAGGAACTGAACGAATATTAGAGGAAATGTTCGATAGTCCATCTCAACAGATTCTAGCTATTCTTGAAGCCATTAAGCAACCAACGCGTACCATTGGGAAAATAGAACCACCAGCATCAGAGAATGAATGGGAAATGTTGGACGTTTATTCGGAAATGTTTTACGCTGCTGTTGCTTTGATAACAGGTGCGAGCGATTAATACATACAGACCCACATACACATATCTACATATAATTCAACTCAATCGAATAAGCTTTTAAATTCAAATAAAATCAATCAATTAATAAATAATTATTAAATTTTTTTATTACTTACAGAATTATGTTTTAGCAAAATAACAATGTGAGGTTTGGATAATTTTATGCGAAATTCGGCGAAATTCTACATTAAAGATAGCATTGATTTAAACAAAAATATAAATTAAATCTGGATGAATTATGTATTACATTTATGATTATAGATTACGTATGAGCACAAATAGAGAATAAAATAGAGGTAGAAATTGAAATAAAATTATAAAATATAAAGAGGTGTATATTGGAAATAGAGATCGAGAATATGAATGGGAATTATAATAAAAAAGGACACAAATTTATTTCCGATAAGTTATGCTATTAGCAAAATATTTTGATTATATTAACATTAAAATTAGTCTGCTATAACATTCTACTAAATTCCTTTATTTATTTTTTGCCCTTTCAAGGAAGAGCAGGAGTGCCAACAAAGTCAGAGAAAGGAGTCATTCAAGAATTTAGAGTTATCGATGTAGAACCCGGCATAGATCAGCTAAAATTGGCCATTAATAATGGTCGAGAAACAACAATTGATGCCGCCTTTGAGTTGATATGTTGGGCATATACGTACGGAAACAGTGCATTCATCAATTGCATACTTGATCCACTTATGTCAGCATTGGAGGTAAATAAGTGTCATTGATTATTAACGGAATTATCTAAATTGCTCTTAGGATGCGAAAAATGTTGCTAATAAAATGGCTATAAAAAACACGTTGAATCTTATCTTATTGACCAACAAAGCTACGCAAAGTTCCAGTTTGGATGATAAAAAGGTTGCAAATCCATCAGCCGATGATGACAAAGCAAAGGCTGCTGAAGGTTTGAATAATTCTCAAAACAAACCCAGAACGATTTCATCGACAAATTCCAAGGTTTGTCTTCCTTGACCATTGTGGATTTATTTTTAATAAAATTAAACTTTCTCAGGAAACGAAATCTTCGAAATCCAGACGGGAAAATTCATCAGTTGATGCCATAGAAGATAAAACAAGTGATTTTTGTGAAGGATTTTTACCTGAATTAATGATTTAGAAATAGACTTGAAACAATCTGAAGATCAATTGTGCATTTTGGCGGAATTTATCGAGAAAATACTTGACAACGAATTTGATGTAGTTTGGATATTTTCGATTAACTTATTTTCTTGAACGATTATTTATTCATGTCTATAAATAATTCCACGGCTAATATCTCCATGACAACGTGTCTATTAATTTATTCAACTAATTTATTGTTACACTTCATGGAGAATCATTTGCACAAGTGCAAACGAACAATGCGTCCACGAGACTTGGTATGACTGGTCAAAATGAGCTAATGGTCCATGGATTTGTCCAAATACTGAGACACCTAGAGATCGCTAAAATAAATAATATATTGATTATATTTTATATCTTTAATTATAGCATGATTTTTTTTCAATTTATTTTGATTATTTCTTTAGATAAATCAATATCATGGTGAGATATTGACTGAAGCCGGTTGTATTTTGTGGAACAAATGTAAATCAGTTTTTCTCACCAGCCAAGATGGGTCTCAAAACTCCAAAACAGCCAAGCCAATTCTCAGAATTGGAAAGGTAAAATAATTATAGTAACTATGTAAAAGTTTAAGAAATAATTATCGATCAGAACAACCGTTCTATTCACAATTGATATAAATATGTTGATACAGTCAGTGATAATTTAGGGGGATAAGAAGATAGTATTGGCATGTAGATAATCCCAGCAGTGATTAGTGTTGCTATGACTCTCCTATTGGAATTGTGAGCAGATTTTAAGAAATTCATAAAGTTTTACATTATTGATTTGATGTTGAGAGAATGTCATTTTCGAGTTAACAATTTACCCAAAGATGTAAAATTCGAACAATATTTCCAAAGAACTAATAAATTCTTTGATCTCATTTGGTTAACGGAATCGTTGAAACATATGATATCTTTTGTAGAATAAGTTAATTATGACAATCAAGCTACTAGGTTGCTTACTTGTGGGATACTCCTTGTGAATACCTACTATTTTATAAGATACGTATCGAAAATAAAATGAAAAATCACGACCCAAAATTAAATATTTTAAAATGTAATTTAATTTAAAATTCTGATATCCCCCTTTCTTTAAAGTCTTTAATTTTACTTGTATTATTAATTGGGATTGTATCGAATACTCTACATAGTTATCCACATAAAATTCTCTAATTCTTCTATCTTTTTATATCTTTTCTAAATCTTCTTATATCTTCTTTATATATTCGCTACAAAGTCTCAACATATTCCTCCTTCTTTCACATAATTTTCATTCATAGATCTTCTCAGAATCGAAACCAGAAGCGTGATTGCCAAATAAGACGCTACTATTTTATAAGACACATATCGATAACGAAGTGAAAGATCATGACACCAGATTATCTATTTATATCCAATTATTTAAACAAAATAATATAATTTTATATAAAATTAAATATTTTAAAATTTAATTCAATTTGAATTTCTCACTTTCCTTATGATAATTATAAAATGGTGTTTATATTTAAGATAAAGTTTGTCCTAATATAAAGAAATGTCTATCGAATCTCATAGTTGAAAGATGAAAGTTTCGTGCTAGGATATAAAAATATAGATTGAACATTATAACTGCTATAATTGTGAAAACTATTCCCACTAGTTGTTTGTGAATCTAAAGTCCTTCCTGTTTATATTTAGCTTTAAATTTTTACTATGTATGTGTGTGCGTATATGTGTTGGTCATGAGTAACATAGAAGTATCGGCATTTTCATATTTTTTAGTGGATTCGAATTTTGTACGCTGCTTATCGCATGCTGTCGGTTACTCGATATGCTGAAATTAATTCAATCGCATACTCGGAATTAACAATTCGATTGGCTTTATTGCTTGAACAACTTTCGTTAGATCCAGGATTCTTCGGTGCAGGTTAAAATAATAATGATGCGCTTAATGTTACGTTATGAATTGGTTATTGCAGAGAGTGAAGATGAAGAATATCCGTTGAGCTCATTTATAGAATCTATCAAATCAAATCGGTTATCTAAGTCTGAACGATGTATCACTGAGGCTAAGGAAATATTAAAAATTAGTATCGATCAATTTAATAAATCTCGAAAATTAGATGGCATGAATAAAGTTGGTAAAGATCATTTTTATGCAATTTATTGATTCATTTCAGGGGCAGATATTGGATGAGAAAGCATCGATGATGGAAAATTCATCGGAGGATCTATTTTTAGAAATGAATTTCGTCTTTTTACGTATCTGTGCTCGAGGTTGATTACAATAAACATTGTGATATTCTACTAACAATATTCTACGCAGAGATCATCATCTATTCATGTGTGATAGCAAATGATAATACCAGTATGTCCGATATTCGTCAGACTAATTTCTACAAAGAATCGATACAATTTTGCAACAAGAATCTTATTTTGTTGGCTATTTTTCAAGGCCATCTGTTAAATTTGATTAAAAATCATTTGTCCCCGTCCGATATTCGAGATTCAGTACAGGTAAAACTTATTGGTAAGAAACTCAATTTTCTTTTTATCGATTGTCCAGATTATAAAATGCCTGGTGGATAAATCGGAGAGCAATTTATCTGATATCAAGATAAATCGGCTGGTTAAAGAGTCCAATGGTAATGTTGAAAAGTTGCCTTCGCCGATTGTCAGTAGAAAGGGAAACGATTACATTGACGTTGTTTTAGATTCGAATATCTCAGATGCTATGAAATCAAAGGTTTTGAAATGGTGTTTGGTAGCTGGTGATTTTGAAATTGTTTTGTTTTAGATTGGATGGGTGAGACTGTTTGCAAGACCAGTTAATTCACCGAATGCAGAAGTGCGATTGACCGATGATAAATTGCCCGGCACAGGGATCGAAGTAGATTTATTTTTCATTTTCCTTTTTCCAATATCCATTGCAGACTTGTGATTTATCGTCGACATTCACTGTTTACAAGCTGACACCCAATGAACAATATATTCTGGCATTTGCTGCTTTTGATAAATATGGTTACCCTATCGGTCACGGGATGGGACATTCGACAAAGAAGATTATTGCCACTGACTCTATCAATCGGTTATCCGCTGTTTGTACTTTAGCTCAGGTTCGGTCTGACAATTCCGTGATCAATGGATTATGTTTGATTGTAGATATTGTTCGAGATTGGATTGACAGAAGAAGTCATCAATTACGAGAACATCGTGTGGAAGCACTTCATCGAAGACATTCCAAAATGTACTGATGTGTATCAACAATCCATGCGACCTCAATCTCATATTCACACGGACTATACGTGAGAAATCCATAAATATTTCCTCTCGAATAATTATATGATTTCAGAATAAAATCCGAACTTTTAAACAGTTCTTCACCAATGATGTTGCGACAATTTTGTTTATTAGTTTTATCATCCGTTGAATGTCAATGTCAATTACGTCACATAACTAGCGATATTTCCCTAAAATCATCGAGCCAGATCCAAGATCAAGTTCGTCAACGTTTTATAGTTGCCTTGAATATTTACTATTTCCACGAAGCGCATTTTTTAAAATAATATTTTGACGTCCGCCATTAGTATAGAGAAGCTATTTGTATTTTGTATTTTAATTACTATTTTTAGTAACATTTGTAAAATTTAATTTTAATTATTTTAAATTTCTATTTACATGGTACAGTTCCAGTGCTACGATAGTAAAGATTGTAGTTAAAAATTGTGATGTTTAATTCTCTATGTAAAACAGAACAAAATTAAAGTATTTCCTTAAAACTCATGAATATTATATATTGGTACTGATAGGCATGTTATAAGCATTAGTCATTATTAATATATTCAGTAGTCTGCATACTGTGTTTTGGAATTATATTAATCAATTAGATCCACCGATTACACTTATGTGACAAACTCCTGGTATTATTTAACATCACCAAAAAACTCAAGGATCATTTGTTGGCAATTGAAATTTTTGTCAGTATATGCTGTTTAATGGTCCCAATTATCAATCACAATCAAATCTATCAGCCATTTAATGAGGTTTGATCAAATATGTGAGTTATTTGTATATCTATTAATTGATTTATCTGTAGATTCTTGCGATTTGTATCGATACTCTTCACAGCTTACCGCAATCGGTGTGGATTAAAATATCTCCATCTTTGAAACCCCATATTCATCAGTTGGTAGCTTCGGCTGGATTCTACTTGCTGAAAAGCATGGCAAAATTTCAACCTGAAAACGAATTGGATGAATCGATTATTCAATCAATTACAAATCTATTGCAGATAACTGGAAGTATTGAACACAATGATAATGATAGTTGGATAATGATTTTGAATAGATGCCTCAATAAAAGTGGTGGATCAAGGTGACAGTGCTAATATATCAGCCAACACTAGTCGTTTGGAGGATAAGAGTGACAAAGTTCAAGTGGTAATCCCGAAAAAGGTTAATAAATCAACGAAGATTGATTGGGTCATATCCAACCTTTCATCTCAACAAATGGCTTTTGAAAATTTCAAATTCACATTCTTCAAGAAAAGTATTTTTTTAGTTTTTAACATCAAAAAATAAACATAGATATGAGAGATTTGTATGAAAGTTATTTTTTATCATTGGGTAAAGATGAAAAACAGTTTAAAGTGGACTTATTAGTTGTATAAAAAAGCAATCGAACATAATTTGACATCAAGGAGTCCACGTGATCTTTTGAAGGGAGAAACTATGCGATGACTTTTGAGTTTTGAGCGTTACAAACAATCAATCGAATGTCTTTTAACGGTTTCGACCTCAATCCCAGATTTATTCATGTGTTGATATCCACTAACAGAAAAGTAATAATCACAAAATTACATTTTAAAATCAATATATCGATACTCGCACACCCTCAAAACAAAGTCAATAATCAATTGGCAATCGGGTCAGCAACCGAAAGATAAAATAGAGACAGAAATAATAATAAACAATTGGTAATCAAAGTAATTACACAAAAGAATAAAACAGATAGAAAAATCGATCATGAAAGACTGGTGGCCATTGTCAAAAATGTACTCTTTTAAATGTTCCTGCACACATTATTAAATTGATTTATTTTAAAAAAAATTGTTCTAGAATATTCTATAAATTTTTATTTTTTGATTTGTGTAAATTATTATTGATTTTCTCTTAGAATTTTTCTAAGAATATTAAAATTTAAGAATTAAAAGTTAATTTTTTACATACTCGATTAATGTGTTGATATTGTAAAAGAAAACAGTTCATTCATTTATTTGAATTGATTTACAAAATTTTACGGCTCTCTCAATGTCGAAAATGTCTTACATTTACCGAGTTTTATCAGTGATTGATATTTTATAAGAAACTTTGTTAAGGCCACGAAATGACGAAAAAATTCTGGAAATGATAAGACGTACTGTGATGAAAATATTTTTAACATAAACTATCATCAAGAAAATCTTCAATGAAAACTATTCGACGTGTGTCATTAAAGATCAATAAAGAAAATTACTTAAATTTAACCAATAATTTTATTAATCACACCTTTGCTTATTTTGTCATTGTCAATTTTCGTGAGAAATATCTATTTAGAAATACCAGCTTATTTGTTTGATCCTCGATTCTGGGACCACAGAGAAGGTAAAGTAGTATGTTTAAGTTCTTTTTAGAAGAACTTTTGATGTGTCTTTTTCGATATTTTAGAATTTTTTCGGTAATAAAATTTGAAAAATTCATTTTGACTTATTTTACAGATCTAACAGATCACCAATTATCCGGAAATGAGGAACCAGACATTCTTATGGCGTATATTTCATATCTACCCAGTCGAATTGCATACAAAGAAGGTTTTTCATTCTGTTAATTTTTCCTTACAAAATCGCTTTGAAATTTTCCAGTTTTAAAATTTTCTAAAAAGACTCGATATTTGCAATTCATGGTGGAAATTCTCCATAAGGCAATGGTTGAAGGAAATTTTGAGCAATGTATTAATTACTATAAGGAGATCAGAGACTGGATTAAAAAGAGAAATGAATCCATTCTTGGACGACCAATTGCCGTATCACTGAGCCAGATGAATGCGATTACTGATAAAGATCAGTTTCCCAAACCGATAAAAGTAATAATCGAGATATTGTTTCTTTGATATCTAATTCCGAAAAAAAAGAAATTAAAGTTTAAAAACATATATGGAAATTCTCTATAATAAAGTTTTGTCTTCATCTATTGAATAAAACAATCTCAGATAAACAAAATAACGATTTCGTTTAATTTTATGTTCGTGAATATAAAATATTCTTATTTAAGGAGGAAGATGTAGATGAGGCAAAGAGATTATTGAAACAGAAAAAGAAGGCCAAATACAAGGTAAGATTTTTTCAAGTATTTAATATATATTAACATTAATTATTATTACTTTATAATTATAATTATAATTATAATAATTATATTTTTCAGGCTTTGAACATTCATGACGGTATGAATGAAATGGAGAAGCAAAATCAAGAAAAAGCAGAAATGAAGGTAAATAATATATTTACTCAATTATTGACAATACTCAATGTTGACAATTTCTAATTATTTAATAATGATTGGCTTATAAAATCATATCGCTTGGATTAAGATTTTCATGCCTTGAACAAACATTTTTTCAAATATCTTTGATAGCCTATTTTTCAATAAAGTATTGTAGATCCACTAATCGCTAATTGTAAATACTTGAAACAAAGTACAGAAATTATTAAAGAAAATAATTCATATGAATATAAAAATACAATCGAAAACAGTTGCTTGTTGATAAACGGTAATTGATAATGGACTTTAAGTAAAGTGGACACATAATCGAGTTCACCAGTGAGAGGATTATGTAATGATATTCGAGGTTTCTATTAGATACAGGTGAACAGGAGCGAAACCAGTCTATTGATGAATTGCATTTTGGAATTTCAACGGTTCAATCATTAAATCACGAAATACAATGTATTGTGTTTAATTGTTAACAACGTTTTAAGGATCTGGATCATTTATTGAATCAAATAGGCCTTGATCGCAAATTTGATAATTAACATGAATATGTTGCACTCGTTATTTTATTTATTTCATTCTGATTTTATGAATTTATTTATTTTTTCCTAAAATAAGCTTTAATTTATTAAACGTTTTTTATTATATTTACATAACTCCCACCGATTTCCACAAAATCATATTATTATTTATTATATTATTATTATTATTATTACTATTATTATTATTTCTTATCATTTTTAATTTACTATTATTATTATTTATTATCATTGTTATGTATTATTATTAATTATTATCATTTTTTATTAATTATTATTATTATTTATTATCATTTTTATTTATTATTATTATTATTATTATTATTATTATTATTATTATTATTATTATTATTTATCATCATTATTATTTATTATTATTATTTTCATTTTTATTTTTTATTATTATTTATTATTAATTTTATTTTTTTTATTATTTATCATCATTTTTGTTTATTATTATTATTATTTATTATCATTTTTATTTATTATTATTATTTATTATCATTTTTATTTCTTCTTATTATTTATTATCATTTTTTATTGATATTTATTATTATTTATTATCATTTTTATTTATTATTATTATTATTATTATTA